>JAGFPH010007981.1:0-19546 GCA_018207615.1 Philaenus spumarius | reverse complement strand
TAGTTTTATTCACCGAACTTGTGGTTGGGGCTTCAGTGTTTCTTAATTTATATTATGTTCATGAATTTGTGTTGGTTTTACACAAGATTTGCTTTGAAAGGGGTTATTTCAAAGTTGAAAATAATTAAAACTAAGTTTCGAAATTCTTTGTCCCAACCTTTATAAGCTAATTTAATGAGTTGTAAGAAATATTTGTTTAAAAACTTGGATACAAATGAAGTAATTGATTAAATCGCATCAACCAGTGACGAATTAAGCCAAAAACTGGTGGTTTAAATTTAAATAGTGTCATCAGAACAAAGTAAAAAAGGAATTCTTATAAGTATTTATTTTATGAAGTTTTTCTTAGCAATTTCTTAATGCGCAACAATAAATTAAACATACTTTTTTTACCAACTACACAAAAAAAAGAATACTTGTAAGTATGTATTCATTTTATTTGCAGCTTTCTTTAGCGATTTCATAATATGCAATAATTAAAGTTTAAGTGAATTTTATGTTTCATTTTTTATACTTGTTAAACAATTTATTCAAATATTTTTTGTTTGGGGATATTTTTGTAGAAGCCCTTTTTGTTGGGCCCTCTTTTGATTTTAGCCAAAGGTCCAGACTGGTGGCAGCATTAATGTTCGTTATATATTATAATATTCTACGTTTAAATTGTTAAAATATAAATTATAAACGGGGTTTATGGCATTTAAAATTATTCGCATTTAATATTAATTATGTTATTCAACTTCTAAAATAGACACTCGATCAGAACTGACGTCATATTTAAAGTAGTTGTGGCTTCTGTATGTCACAGGATGTCGAAGGGATTATATAATGGTCTGAAACTGTGAAGGTTGTCATCAGTCATATAAGACCGAAAATAATACGAAACATGTGCAAATCGACATTTTTATCCTTAAAATTTTTGAATATTTATAAACTTACAAATCTTAAACGATGAATATAAAAACGCTGATGGAGACAAATATGGAGATACAGCGATAAATAAATTGTCATTTCTTAAAAACCAACCTTTAAGGCAAAACATTTTTGTATCATTTTTTTTACTAATTCATCACTATTCTGAATCTACCAAAAGATATCCGTGTCATAAATAAGCGTTGCTTTATTAATTCTTCTGTTTTGTCTTGGAATAAAACAATTTACATCATTAATAATTAATGTTGTGTTCAGTAAGCAACTGCTCTAGTTATCTATAGTTCATAAACCTTTTACTCTATGCCTTAATATTAATAAATTATTAGATGTTATTTTGAATTTACTATCTTATATCTTTATTTAATAGTACAAATGACAGCAATTACCATAAATCTAACAGAAACTCATTTGTACTTTAAAAAAATCACTGTCTATTTCTATGGACGAAAATCGATCGTTCTTTCAAATTCAATTAAACCACAAAACCATCATAATATCAACTAAAGGATTTCTAAAAACTATAATATAATAGAAACCTTAGGTTTCCATTTTAATAACTTTACTTTATTTCACATTTGCTTACAGTGAAAAATTCACAATAATATATTTACCTTCAAGTGGCAAACCTATATATATATCTATTGTACACATTTTCTAATAATACCGTTATTTGGTTTTATAATGTACTCGTTGAAACCCCTGAATGCTCCTCACGCCAATCCCGTTGGAACTTGCTATACAGATAATCATGTTATGTTTGCTTTATAATTAAGGTGTAGGATTATTAATAACCCCAAAGCTAAAATGGTAAACAATGTTAAATGTTCTAATCAAATTATTTCGTATATTTTATAACAGCAGTTGCAATAAAGGTTAAAAGAACCAGCAAGGCTCAGGTCTACACTTTAATAAATACCTAACCTAAAAGTTTTAAATACTTTTTCTTTTTAAAGTTAGACAAGTTAACAAATAAGTATTGCTTCAAAGTTTGAAATCAGTTGTTAATGGAAATATTGGAGCAAACAGCAGTTTTATCTGTTATTTTATTCAACTGGTTGCTATCGTAATAAACATGTGTTGGTTTATCAGTCTAGGCCTAACCTAAGATTTTTTCCTACTAAATTTACAAATATTTAAATAACAATGTTTTTATCAAAATGAATTATAGCTTATGTCACACAGGGAAGTGTAGTTTTTTATTAGTAAAACTATTTTTTCAATCGGTTCAGTAGTTACAGAGATAACTCCCTACATACAAACAAACAAACAAATTTTACTTTTCTATAATATTAGTATATACTCTCCCTCGATTCTTCCCTTCTTCTTATATGGGAGATGAATTATCCGTTTATTATTTAACATCAAGAAAACGAATAATACCATTTTAGACTTTCAGGATTCTATGATCTTAAAACAGTTAAAAGCCCATATGTATGTTAGAATATCATGTATACTGTGGCGACCTGAGAAACATGAATATATACATAAGATACTCGATCTCAGGTAGCCACTAACGGTTAGAAATCTAGTGAATCCCAACAGAGTGAATCGCAGACCTGCGCATCGTGGAAACGAGGAGTCAGTGTAGGAAACCGACCCCAGAAACATCTCTATTTCTGAGTGTGCGTTATTTATTAAATTATTGGGTAAATTATTAATTAATTATGGTTGGCTAAAAAAGCAACCCGGGGCTACCGACTTTGTGAGGAGCTGTTGGTGACAAATCAGCGACCGCAATGTAGTTGATTCCATAATAATTAATTATAACAATACTTTCATAGGGCCTAACATGGCCGGTCTGGATGTGTTAGTTAAAGGGAAATTTCGTTTAGTTTATAAAATAAATATGTGTAAGATAAATATTAGTTAGAAATAGCCTCACCAAGGCTAGCTTCGTTCGGATCAATTAGATAATTTGGTTTACCAGAATTGCGTAGAAATATTAGTTAACTAATTAAGATTAACATGGTCCACTTAACCTGCATGGAATCGCACGTTACAATACTTTGAATATCATGTAATTAAATATATAATTATGTTTAATGTTAGATTAAGTAAAACTGTTAGATGTAAACAATATTTATAAAATGCAGTGATACGCTCGTAAGCACTACTATAAACTGTAAAATAAAATCTTCGTGAAAAGATTGAAAATATATTATACAGTTGTAAAAATTACCTTCATTTTGTTCCGTCCTACAATCGTTATTTCGATAATCCTGAATATCGGTTTCGGCAAACTATCTCGCCCTCTTCAGATCCGCAAGATCTCTCGCACATTCCACAAGCGTAAAAATAAGTTTTACTTTTCACAACTCTGACGAAGTACAATACAGCATTTTTATACGGTGCTGGTGGCTATAGTAAAATGTTTAAATTGAAAAAATTTTACATTATAGTTTTTGTAGAGGGAGTAACTAAAACATCTTTTCAGACAAAGTTAACAGAAACTTTTTTTAATAAAAGTAAAATAGAGTCATAAAAGCTTCAAAACATCAGAAGAAAGTTTATTCAAGAAACTCTTCGTAAGGATTTCTTAATGTTTTGTAAGCTTTGTTTAAATATTGATATTTATAAAAATCTTTATTAAACTAAATCGAATCTAATCAATTGTTTAAAAACTACCATTTAAATCAAAACTTTAAAAGCATTAAAGTTATGCTAAATTTTCCTTCAGAGTGTGCATGAAAAACAAAGCGTCTTAACAGAATATCTTTCCAGGAAACCTCTTATTTTTTTGTTGCAGAGTTTTTTTTTTTAATGTACTTTAAGTTCAAAATTGTAACTTTTCCAGTAAGATAATAACAGCTACACAAAAATAAAAACAAGGTTCTAAATATTTCACCAAAACCAATGTTGTTAAGTTACATTTTTACTATTTTCATTGACTTATTAAGATCACAAAACCTTCTAACTATAATTTAAGTTCAACAGTTAGCAATCAAGATTAATGAAGCTCGTGGGCTGGAATCAATTGAAACCCAACTCAGACTGGCAATAATTTTATTTACAGAACAAACGTCAATGATATTTTTTGAATCGGATTTTTGTAAAAGAACCCCTAAAATTGCTAGTAGCCAATAATCTTGTGTACCTTATCACTGGAGTTAAAACTAGATTAAAAATTAGATTTTAAACAGTAACACAGTTAGACTTAATCAGCGTAAAAGTATTTTTTTAAGAGTTGTTTACTATCTTTTTGCTATCTTTTTTCACAAAATCGAAATTTTTTAAAGCTACTTTTAAGAAATATAATTATTTTGGGGGTTTAAAATACATATATTTTTTCTAATTTTATTATTTATAAACTCTAAAAGCACAATTCCCATTTTAAAGACTAACTGTCAAAAAATCTTAGAAAAACATGAAATAAACAATATAAACGATTAAAATATTTTAAACTTCGAGGCATTCATATTTAATCCGGACAATGTATTATATTGTAAACAAAATAATATTCTTAACATAATTTCAACTCTCTAATGAGAATTCAAGATCACATAAAATAATGAAATGATGCAAAAAAGAATAAAGATAAGATCAACCCTAAGCCGTTCGAACGAATTTTACCCTTTACATTTAAAATTAAATTAATGTTTTAAATATTTGTGAAATGTAATGAATTATGCAGTATGGAGTACTATAGTAGTACTATGCAAGGAATACGTATCTTATGTTTCTGAAGACAAATTAAAAGATATAATCAGCAATAACTGACGACAATAGTACATTAAAATTACTGTAGTAGTTTCTTTTATTAAAATTTCAGTTCTGAAGGCTAGACAATCAAAATAAAATAAAAGTGATTATTAAACGTTTAGGTATTTAAACTACCGTGATTACATTCACCTTTATTTTGTACCAATCTTACAAAACGATTAAATAGGGAATCGGAAGCAATACTGGGCCACATAGATTGGTCATGTTCAAAACTTACCTTAAAATTTAAATATCACCAAACGTAGGAATGTTTCAGCTTATTACTCACAATACACAAGATACCTAGAGGTTAACTCAATAAACCATAGAAATAGATGTAAATTTTGGCTTTATTAACCAAAATAAAAAAAGTTTATATGCCCTTAATACAAGAAAATGAAATTATTGATATGCCCTTAATACAAGAAAAACTTCAGATTTAAAAGAATACATATATATTTTATTAAGTTGAATTTAAAAGCCCTCCCCAAAAATAAAAATAAAAAACCCTCCCTTTTAATAATAATTACAGAATTTATACAGAAAAGATTAACAAGTTACAAAGTTTTAACATGAGATACCATGGATTTGTTTAAGAATAAATATATATGTCGTTGGCCAACTCTAAAGCTAATTATAAATAATTGAATAAATAAACAAAATTAATTATGAGACGTCTCTCTATATAAAAAAGGTATATGAATTTCTAATATACAGCCCTTAGGGCTAAGGTCCGAAATGTGCTAGCTTGCTCCTCCCAATTATTAAATACAAACATATCCTATATAGTATACATATACAAAATTACTTTTTCAAAAATACAGCCTTTTTAATATTTAACACAAAAATCAACTGCAGATCATTCGTATTTTAAATTAATCTCTGTCTGTAACTAAATCACTGTAGATATAAGAAATTTTATTGTATTTAAAGTCCTGTTGGGAGGTAGGCCTTTTCAGTAAGGCGTAGCTGTGGTGTAGCTTATGGCATTGTATGGGTAAATATTCCCTGAAGTTGAACCAGTGTAACTGCATAACACAAATAAAAATTCCTTTTTAGAAAACTTGCAGCTAATTTAAATAAGCATAAAGCAGGTGGTCCTTTTGAGTTAGCTGATTTTAAAATTTGTAGCACAAGGTGACAAATTGCTACTTAAAGATTGTAATAGTTAGTACAACATGTGTCATGTTGCATAAGACTGTCTCTACATGTTAACCAAACCACATGGCAACATAAAAATGTTCTTGTTTAGTTACATAATATACATATATCAGTAATATTATGCCTATAGCTCATTAAAAGTTTTCAATATTCTGGTTATACTGCAGAAAACTACACAGTTACAGTTAATTAATACAGAACAGTTTAGGCTAGTTTTGTTTGAAATATGTTAAGACTTTAGTAATACACAACATAGTATCAGCTTTAAAGTTTTTGTAGGCTGTAAGATTTGCATTTTAAAATTAGGCTGTAGTAAAAATGAAATACATAGGTTTCTCTATTAAACCGAACAAAATGAGTTTGAAAAGTTATTCATAAGCTAACGGTGGAACTAACCTTATTAAATTTTACAAGTAAATATTTCATAACTAACAAAAGTAAGGCTAAAACATTCCACATACCTGGTATTGACAAAATAAAGGCTTATAACAAATGCATGTTAATTGGCCTTCCGCATAACTCGCGGCAAAAAACTTAAGGAATTAATCCACGACAAAAATTTAACTATATCAGCGACATGACAAGGTGGACTTTCCTGTAGTGGAAGCAATGGCGGACTCTCCTTCTCGAATGTTCTAAAGAAGCAAGTTTAACGGTCAAGAAACGTCAGCTGTTCGGTATATGAGATAAGCAAACCGCTTAATAGCGAACTATGCCCAAAGTAGATACTGTACGGAGGTGGCGTCTGGCGGAGAAAAGGGAAACTATTTGGAAGTTGGTGAAGGTAGGCAGAAGTTGTAACTAGTCGGTAAAGATAATTACAGAATGTGAAGTCGGAGACGTAACAATTTATTGTTTGGATTACTAGTTTCATTAAAAATTTAAAAAATACAAATTACCCATTTATGTTCCTGTTTGAATGTTTTTATGAGCATTGCAGGGGTATATTGATCTTATTGTGAAAATGAACGAATATTGAATACTATATCAATATAAAGTATTACTAAAAAGGTTGCTGTAGAATTGCTAGATGTAGGACATCTATTGACTCATTGACTCATCACAGTTTCTCCAAAACCACGAGGCCTACAAACATGAAATTTATCACTAATACTCTTTATAGGCTCTAGACGCGCACTAAGAAAGGGTTTCTGAAAATTCGAAATTTTAGGGGGGTTTTGGGGGGTCAAAGTTACTAAATCACGATTTATCAAAACCTACCGAACGGATTGGAATGAAATTTGGTACGTAGCTTCCTCTAGGGCTATAGATGCACGCTAAGAAAGGGTTTTAAAAAATTCGAAATTTTAGGGGAGTTTGGGGGGGTCAAAGTTACTAAAACGAAAAACCGAACGGATTGGAATGAAATTTATTATGTAGATTCCTCTAGGGCCCTAGGTGCTCGTTAAGAAAGAGTTTTTTTAAATCGAATTTTTATGGGAGTTTTGGGGGGTCAAAGTTACTAAAAATCCCCATAAGAAATACATAGTGTAATATATTTATTGATATAATATATTTTTTGTTAATATACATTTAACTTTGATTTGTCTATACGTGTAAAGCCGGGTCGGGCCAGCTAGTATATTATATTAAGCCAATAGATTACGAAAATTTACATTTCAAAGACACTTTTTGTGAGCTTTCAGTAATTCTTACTGTTTAAATAAAGTTAATTTATAGGCTTTAACCCGTATAAACTAAGTACTGTAGTTGCCTTCTGATATCAGTTACTTATTTTAATAACACAAACACACACTTAATTCAAAAACACAAACACCAAACTCTAAATGTATTTAAATGATTTAAATCTATTGTAAACAGTAAATTTGAGCTACGGTGACGACGTTCTATTCAGAGGCCATAAGCTAAAAATCATTAAAGTAGAGAACAATTAAAAGTAAAATACCATTTTTCACTCCTCTGTATATTTTACTTCGGTTAATTTATCACTTCATTGTGTCATGCAATTAACGAACTCTGCTTACTTACTGTAATCACCTTTTCAATAAAGTCTGAAAGGGTACAACAATTGTGCTCAAATTATTCTAACTATAAATAGAAAGATAATATTGTAAACTATAGTATAGTCAGTTAAGTATATTTAAATATTCCATAAGTAAATAATATATTTAAAATGTATTAACATATTTAGTTTCTTTGTATGAAAAAATATAACCTTGAGAAAATACGTTTCATTAGTGTAGATAGTTTACTATTGAAATACTGATTTAGAACGTATCTTTAATTGACAATTCTTGATCCATATTTGATGGCTGCAAAAATAAAGCAATGTAAACAATAATCAATATTCATATATTTATTTATTTATTATATTTAATACTTCCGTTGTTGACCCCAGAGTTTATATTCGTTTTTCTGTTGAAATTAAACACGACACATGTGACACATTAGAATATAACTTGTATTTATTTCTGGCGAACAAACACTCGGAAGTAAATTAACGAGTGCTGCAGACATTTTATAAACCAACTTTGTTTACTCAACTGAAATAGTTTGTGTTTTCGAAAATATTACAAGAAGTTAAGACCTTTTATATTGACATGGCACAATGGTTTAAGTATTTAAAAGTAGGTAATTAAACTTGTACTGACAGCGAAATTATTGATTATAGTTTCAATATTTTAATAATAATAATAATCTAGTATCTACATATTTAAAGATGTACAAAAAGTAAATAGATATAAATTAATTTTAAAAATATATATTTGATAAAGAATCTTACAAGTTCTCTTTCATCCCTAAATCGAATTTGTTTATACATACAGCTTTGGTTACAGAGAAAAATAAGTGAATTAAATGAAGACCAAGTAAATATTTAAAATTATCCTTTCACACAGTTCTAAACAAAAATTGATCTGAATTACTGCTCCACAAAATCTACTGCATCGTCAGTTCCGTCCAAATCAATTTTTTTTTCCTCATTTAGGTCGTTATAAGCCGTGCGTGTTCTTCTAAGCACTAAAAACTATCTTTTCCATCAGTTTGTTTTTCATAAATAACGAGAAAACACAATACTAAACATGTATTTACAAATGGTATTCGGGTTTTCGACCACTGTGATAAACATTGACATCCCTATGTACATTCTACCAAAAATATTAGCAAAATGTAGAAGAACCTCCATATTCACCTTAGACGGAAGAAATCGAAATGTAATTGATTATTTTTGTATGAATAAAGCTTAAATTTAAAATTGACATAACTAAATATATTTAGTTATTCATCTTCAAGGAAAGTATTGTATTTAATATCTTATTATTTTAGTTGCAGTTTCCTCATTTTCTCCGCTTATGCGAAAGTAATCAGCGTGCTAGAGCATTGCTCATTTTATTTATTAAAAAAAGTGTGTCAAATAACAGTTCTCTAACTTCATGGGAAACATAACAATTTATTTGTATTGTTAGATATTGTTACTCCATTTGATACCTTAAGCGCAAACCATCAAACTGCAAGTGTTTTTCCTACCTATATTATATTTATGTAACACTTATAATAATAAAAAATGTCACCTCTTTGGTTGTGTGTGATGTGTATAAGTGAATATTTTATTGTATGAGGTAACTATCCCATTTTTACCCATTACACGGAACTAACCGAAATGCGAGTAGTTTACTTTTTTCTATGTATCTTTTAAGTAACACAAGTTCCAAATTTCAGTCTCGGGGTGCGAAGCGAACGCATGTAGTCACATAAAACGCACATGTTCTCTTATTTGTAATTCTTTACAAATACATTGTGCATTGTGTCCTTCTGGCGTCGGGTTGGTGGCCCTAAAAAAACTCTTGAGTTGTCGTGATTGGACGGGTTTCGTTTCGTTTTTCTTTGTAAACTGTTTGAAAAGTAATGGTTCTTTCAGTAGATGAACTCATTTTCTTGAGGTAAATGTATTTCATAAAAATGACAAGTTTACAGATTTAATTAAACTAACTTTTTATGAAAAGTTCCTTAATCTGGAATTTTGGCTGATATCTTTCTTAACAAAATTGAAAACAAATACATCGTGAATAAATGTAATCAATTCTATAAGAAAATTATATATTAACACAGATACGAAGATAATATGTTTCTTTAATGGTACGAAACGACAATTAGACCAATTCAATCAATTTCTTAATAATATTCATCCAATGATCAAAATGACAGCTGAAAGTGAAAAAATAATGAGTTGAACTACTTGGACGTCACCATCATGAAAGATAACAACAAGCACAAGTTTAAAGTTTACAGAAAGCCTACTCAAACTGATCATACCATCCATTCAACTTCTAATCACCCCACAACCCATAAATTATCAGCTTACAATAGTTTTGTAAATAGAGCACTAAACATACCTATGGAACATGCCGAAATTATCAAGGAAATTAATATGATCAAATGTATCACTACTGCCTATGGATACAATGCCTCTATTTTTGGCAAATGTATCAGTAAACAAAAGAAAAATAAAGAGAAAAAACTCAAATTTAAAAATCAACTTATACCACCTGAGCCTGTAGAATCCAAAAATATATAACCATGCAATAGTCAATTTGAACATTCAATGAACAATATTTTCCTCAAACAGGGCTACTCTTTAACATACCGTACCAGTAATAAACTCCAGAACGTAATATATAGAAATAGATCCAGAACCACTACAGATGAGTTTGATAGAGAAGGAGTATACCAACTTTCATGTAATAACTGTAATAAATTATATATAGGACAGACAGGTAGAAGTTTCAAACAAAGATTCAAAGAACACATACCGAGCTATAAAACAGCATTAAACCAAAGGTCTAAATATGCAGAACATCTCATAAACGATAACCATGATTACAGTAATATGGATGCCAACCTTAAAATTCTGTATAAGAGCAGAAAGGGAAAACTACTAGATATATTAGAAGAGTTCCAAATTTATTCACATAACAAGCAAGATCCTGACATAATACTAAATGACAAATTGAACTTTGCCTCCAACGCAATATATGACACACTTAATGCCTTGAGTAAGATAAATAATTCAGTCAACTGAATAAAGACAAACTAGTAGGATGCATGCGGACCATAAAATTATATTTATTATAACTCTTTTAGTAAAATCAGTGACTTTAGTATTTTTTAAATGTGTATTGTGTTTATGCGTTTGTGTTTTTAACATGTGAAGTTTGTATTCATGACGAGAGCAAAGCCTAATGATGTCTCTGTGTAGATGAAAGGGCCGCAGCTAATAACATTCAAATGGGATTATTTAAACAGACCTAAAAGGTAAATACAATAAATATAGACACAATTTTATCAAAATTCCAATAGTATATTTGTGACATCAAATTTGTCCATGAATGTAATCAACAACTAACCGCCATTTCTAACACGAACAGTCTTCGCACCAAACAAAAATGGAGTAACGAAGGTAGAGCGTAGATTGGAAGACATTATTGTGTTTTAAATATCTGCTGAACGAATAGTTTCGTAATATATTTTACTTTTTCGACTTCAGTTTAGAATTATATTTATGATTTTCAACAGTTTTATTAGAAATTAGAATGAAATCTAGCAATTTGAAAATAGAGGGATGTAGGGGCACAGTGTCAGTTAAGTTGTATCTTTGATTATCGACCTTCATAATCAAGGATTGTATTTCCAAATTATAATCTGTTCTACTTTGCGGATAATATTCTTTT
Source organism: Philaenus spumarius (assembly GCA_018207615.1). Lineage (NCBI taxonomy): Eukaryota > Metazoa > Arthropoda > Insecta > Hemiptera > Aphrophoridae > Philaenus > Philaenus spumarius. Next base: position 8,069 of record JAGFPH010007981.1, on the reverse strand, counting down.
ATTATCATAGTAAAATATTTTATACACAAGATTATTACAGGTTCCCACAGTTAAATACACATTTTAATTCCATTATAGCGGTCCTTTTTTATAAAACTTGGGAATTGCAAGCTGATATTTAATCTATAATAAGCTAATATTATAAGTTTTGTATAAACCAGTTGTTGCTTTATTTTTAGAATTTATTTTAACGAAAATTAATATTAACTACATTCAGGCCAAACATGTTCAGTGGCCGAAACACTAAATTTAAATTATAATATACTTAATGCTAAATTTTACTGAGAGATCTCAATTTATATGTTGCCATAAAAAGTAAACTGCCTGCAGAATTTAATGACATTATAAATCAAAATAAGTATTTCAAGAAACTTTCAAAATCCAAGATAATGAAAACATATATCGTAATGTTTCCATATATCGAAGAGAGCAGCGTGACGAAGTGCTTTGTCCAAATTTTATACGGTTGGAACATTCAACAACATGTTCAGACATGGTTGATGGCGTTTGAATTAAACGCACTTCGCTACTCCCCTGTCAGTCTAACTGCCATTAACTAAAGACGTTTAAGAAAATAAATCGAAATACTTGTGTCGAAGCAACCGAAGTAGGGAGTTTATCCAAGTTAAACAAACTCAGTACACAGTTACTTTAAAACGTGAAATAGTCAACAGAAATTGTTAAAATGCTGAGAGAATAGTCGAATAGAGGAAATTTCGTCAATACACTGTTAACGACCTCTATCTTAGGTAAAGACCTGAAAATTGGCGCCTCCACCATTTACAAAGGCACTACTCATTTGGCTCTAATTTTAGTGATTTACAACATCAAAGAATATACCTTGTGTCTGTCTACCTACATGTGGAAAACTTAAAGCGACATGAAACCAAACGATTACACATATCATATACAGTACATATACAGGGGTCCCCGAACTCTCTACTGACCTTTTCAGGGATTATTCCTGAACCAAAGAACAACAAAAATATTATCTTAAATATTTCCAAAACTGTTACCCGTACAGCCAGCCCCCATTTTGTTTTTTCACTTAACAATTTTTAATTTTAGAACGACTCTTTGTAATAAATTGAAATTTGGTACATAGCTTCAGGACCCAAAGACCTAATTCCAGGAAAAATATTTATTTTTTACAATGTTTATTTTCAATATGGCGGCTGTTTGTCAATTTCAAACCTAAATTACTCAAAAACCGTTCATTTTAACAAACAATTTCAAGAGATTTTTTTGTAGCCCTTTTGATTTCCTATTGGATGGTGTAACTGTCAAAACAATCGGACGAAGGATAATAGTTAAGTTATGTGTAATTGGTTTTTTCAATCCGGCATCCTATACCAACACAGAAAATACTTCAATATTGTAAAACGTTATGCTGACATTTTTTGTTAAAATGTACTGTTTTTTAGTAATTTAGGTTTTAAACTTTTAAACAGCTGCCGTTTTTTAAAATAAACATTTTGCAAAATAAATTGTTTTCGTGGAATTAGGTCTTTGGGTCATAAATCTATGTACCAAATTTCAATTTATTACAAAAAGTCGTTCTCAAATTAAAAATTTTTATGTGAAAAAATGGCAGCTATACGGATAACTGTTGAGTTTTGGTAACTTTTTTTTGTTCTTTGGTCCAGGAATAATACCTGAAAAGGTCAGTAGAGAGTTCGGGGATATCCTGTATATAAGTATAAATACACAGCTATTTTATTTGAAAGCTCTACACTATGTCATTCACATTGTCTAATCTAATTATCGAACCATTTATTTCATTTCGTAACATTAGGTAAAAGCCAACTAATGTCAGCAGCTTGGGTAAATGTGTCAGCAGCTTGTAAAAACCAAGTATGTTAAAATGTATTTAAACAACTCAAATACAAATCAGATTATAAAACACACTTCCTTTATTTTAAGGATAAATTAAACGTAAAATAGTTAATTATTTATTTAAATAATAAATGACTACGTTATATTGCAGGAACAGTTACACTGTAAGATGAGAAAAATAACTAAATATATTGTGTAAGTAAATTTAATGTTTTTATTTCAGAAATCTAAAAAATTCAATAGAAAAATGTTCTCGTAAAAATACTAAACACATGTTAAGCTCTCAACCTTCAAAGGTAATGTTCTTTTCACACTGAAGTAACTACAACCAGCCTTTTAATAACTCCACTTTTGGGAGTTCTCTTACCTTTGGAAATTTGAGTGAAAGCGTTTTAATTTCCTCTGTTGATAAAGTGTTCAATTTAAAATGTCCAAAACTTAAAGGAATTATTATTTCTATTTACTAAAGGATTTTAAAAATGTTTTCCATGGATTTTCGCTTTTCTCTAGAAGTTCTGGATGGATTTGGATTTATTTTAACTATTCAATGTAATTTGAATCCATTGTATAAACTATTTACATTATAGTTAATCTAGTCGCATAATCTAGTTTATAATTGAGTATTATTAGTCATAATTAATCGACAATTCAGGGCCGCTGAGAGGGGGGCAAAAGGTGCACATTGCCCCAGGCCACCAACGTCAAGAGGCCCCTGGATTTTAAAATAATTCAAAAATTGAAAACAATGAATACGGTAGTGTGTTGATTTAACAGCCAATTAAATTTTTTTCAATACTGCATTAGTTTAAAAATATGTGTATGAAACCCACAATAACTTGATATATAATATATAATTCAAAAATATGTAATAGTTTAAAATACATATTTTCCTCCGAAAGGAAAAATAATAATTCGACCACGCAGCTGGACCGCTGACGTGAGTTCAGCAAATTTCCAAAATTAAGTTTATAGGCCTAGGTTTTAGGGTTTCAAGCAACAATTTGGGAAATAGGTCTACTCATGAAGGCGTTGAACAGCTGTCTGTGTGTACGCAATATATTAGTAGAATTTGTTTGCGCCTAGTGGCCTCGCGAGTTTGCACCACTTGGCTTCGAACCGGGTACTTGTATGGTATTTTACGTTTTGGTCGATTTTGGAGGAACCAAGCGAGCTATAAGGTCGCGTAAAAAATCTCAATGTGCAGAATAACACTGTACATTTATATTTTTTTTAGAAAAAACTTTAAAAAAATGTAATTCTCGGAATAGTTACTTCCGGTCAAAAAACGTACTTCCGGTTGTTGAATTTTTTTGGCTAACGAACTCGTCTGAGCAACATAGACAAACAACACGTATTCCAAATTTGAACCAAATCGGACTTAAAATGCGGCAGCTAGAGTGCGAACACATATATACATGAATTTTAATGACACCCCAAAACGTGTTCTGGGGACCATGATCGGTGCTCATTTGCTACTCCCGACCTTTTGTCTCACCATAAGGGCCACTGCAATAGCTCATTTTTCCTATGGAAATTCGGTAAATAATTAAGTGAAATTATAAGGTGGGATTATAATTTACCCAGACAGATTTGTTTTTAGTGGTATTAAAGGTGCTTGGTTGGCAGTACTGCAGCGTTTCGTCTACTCGTCAGTGCAGTCGCAGTCAGAGATGACAAAGTGGCTTTCCCTAGACTGCATGCGGGGCAGTGAGGCAGGTAGATGCCGCCAATAGCGGCCAAAACTCGGCAAGACTCGCGCGAGCAATCGACACCGCTTAACATAATATATTATTATCGATTTATTTATAATAAGGATACTATCACGTCATTTATACCTCTAAACAACGTTAAAAAATTATGAAACTTCACAGTTAGAAGGACCCAAACCTTGCCGAAGGCAACAGTTTGCTTTAAATGTACAAAACTTAACACTGTCGAATGATAAAAATGTTTTTCTGAAACATAAATTTAATTCAAAAACAAACGAACATTAAATTTTCGACATGAGAGGGAAATTTTTGTTATTTTGTAAGAGAAAAAAATATCTGCCGAGATATGTCGCCAAAGAGTGTATTGTTTCATATCTGAAAGCCATTTTCAACTACCATTAGTACGTACTTACCTATCGTCGATTATTTAAAGCGTTTTAACTGAGTTTAAATACCACGCTGTAGCTGGCTCGTCGTCACACAGTTTAGCCTACTATTATTGCATAGAGTGATTTTGACTAGTCATTGGAAAAGCAATTGGAGCCCGCTCCAAACTTTATCCCGTGATTAGCCACAAAAGCTCACTCCCCCTCTCCATCAGACTGGCAATGTACAAAATGTATCTTCGCCCCATTGTCACCTACGCCGCCCCAGCTTGGTATTCTTTACTCAACGCCACGGACAGGAATAAGCTGGATTCCTTCCAAAACAAAACATTTCGAATGCTAACCAACTCACCTTGGTTCGTTCGAAACTCAACCATTAACCAGGGTCTGAAATCCGAGACTATCCATGACTTCATCATCAAGCTAACGCAAAAGTTAGCTGATCGAGCAGAATGCTCGAAACACACGCACCTGTCCGAAATCGTGACAGATCCCGCTCCACCGCAAGAACGCAGGAACAGACCACTGCGCCTTGTGCACGACCCACCATGAAATGACTAAATTATTAAGTCATTTCTAAACTCATAAAAATCCAAGCTCGTCCCTAAACATACACTCTAAATTCAGTCAAATACTACAATAAAGTCACTGCTATCTCATACTACTGCAATCGTCTTTAACGGAAGCAGTTAAAAATATCTCGAGAGCTCACTCTCTCGCCTAATCCAAGGTTAGTTAACTAGTTTCTGTTATGTAGAAGTTATTTATTATTTTTACAAATAATTTTGTTAATTTATAAGTTTGGTAACTGTTTAAAATGTGTTTTTAAATATTATCCTAGAATAGCGCGCAATACTGGCCAAGGTCACGCCGAGTAGCCGCCATCTTATGGCCAGGATGGACATCTAAGCAGAACACTGCTGGGTCTTGACAGGCCGGAAGTAAGGTTGTTGGTCGGTCTACTGACGGGACACAATTCTCTGAAGAAGCACCTCCACCTGATGGGACTGGAGAACAACCCATTATGTCGAAGTTGTAGAGAGAAGGAGGAAACTTCTTTCCATGTTTTATCCGAAAGTGATGCCCTCGCATCACTGATGCAGAAATATCTGGTTCAAGGATAACCCTGATACCAGTTATATGCTAGAGGAAGGCCCCCACGGACTCCTTCGTTTTGCGAAAAGGACGGGTTTGATGTAAACTGCTTCCTGGGCATGGGACACAGAGGGTCTCATGGTTTAGGTGCAGTGGGTCCTGGTGGCAGCTCACACAACCCCCTAATAATAATAGTAAACCTCCATCTTGAGAGGCCAGTCGGCCTCACCACTGAATTCCCAGTGTCCACTCTATATAACTGTGTCCTCTCTGGTCGCAGACGGCAGTGAGTTTGAATTTTGTTGTTTAAAGAGTCTACGTAGTTTGTATTCAACATCCTAAGTTTCAATTCAGGTAATTATTTTAATTAATTTCCAATATTATTATGTATTACTACTGTCTACGTGTACTATATTATTTACAATTTTTTGTTACCCTTTAAAAAGCTGCCCTTCCTCTCCCCCTCCCCCCAACATTTAGCTTCGAGTCAGAGGGCCTCAAGAATTAAATTTGCCCCAGGCCCCCTAAACCCTCTCGGCGGCCCTGAGACAGTTATAATTTAGTAGAAATATTAACTATAGTAAAATTAATAACTAGAAAATGCACTGTATTATTGCTTGAAATAACTGACAGAGAATGCAAAGTAATGACGAATGTGTCTGAGTGCAACGGAGTCTGTACTAGTTTCAAAACAAATAACACAATAGACACTATAAAATACTGTTGCAGGCTGAAGGCAAGAGCTAGTATATTGAATGCCGTTGCTCTTAACTAGCTTAATGTCCACTCTATAAGATTACTAGAATACAAAGTAAGCCCTTTAGTTCTAAAACATGTTTTCTGACTTTGCATCTGTCGTCCTGTTCTAAAAAAACCCCGATTTTTGTACATATCTTTTGAATGAGTTAATTAATAATGTAATCCAACGGTACGAATTTACTTAGTTTAATTTCTCAAAGGAAACTTTTTAATATATTTTGTATGACGTAACAGAATAACTTAATGTAAGCATGAATTATGTAGGGTACATATTTTAGCCATTTATTCATATCATTAGAGCGTGCCTAGATATAGGATCAAACAAATCAGGGAGCTGGATTTGGTCACGTGACCATTTTTTTTTTGTCCTCACCCCCCCCCCCCCAGCCACTCAGTGCGTACTATACTTCATCCGGAATAGGGGGGTCAATTGTTGTGTGGGCTGCATAACCGAAATTTTGAAAAGAAAAATTTTCCAAACTTCTATAACACGCGCGCTTGTAGCCCGATTTCTTTTGGAATTTTGCTCAAATAGTTAGTAAAAAGACTAATTTACCCGGATACACAGGATGTATAAAATTCTTTAAAAGGGTTTATGTGGTTTATACGTACTACATAAAACATTATAAAATGGTAACGAATTTACAATGTTACTACCGAGTGTTATATACCTTATATCCACACTATGTACATGATTTCCTATAATGACTACAGTTATGGTATGGTAATCTGTATAGCGTATTATAAAAAATATTATATTCACGAAGTTACTACAGTGCTCCACACCTCATACTCTCGCTATGTACATGGTATAACGTAATGGCTGCAGAAGTTACAATGTTTCAGAACATCAGCAGTAGCTCATCCACATAGTGGTAGAATTAAATAGATTGCAGTGATTATATTATAATGTATAAGTACCGATGCAACCCAACGAGCTCTTTCAACTGTTTTATAGTGTATGAAATATTTATATAACTATGGCTGAGTCTACTATAATGTAAACAACATGAAATCCATTAGCCCTTTCGACTGCAATATAGTGCATGGACTATTTATATAACTATGGCTGATATAAGTCTATTAAAATGTACAAGTATATATACAACTTAAAATCCTCCCAGCCTAAAATAGTTAATAAAAGAGTACTTTAAACAGATATACAGGTTTCCAAAAAATCTTAAAAATCAGGGCCTATATAGGCAACCTAGGGCGCAAAATTGAGGATGATTTTTTAAATTTGGGGATTTAAAAACTTGAAATAAATAGAAGTTTAGTACTTTTGAGCGCTACTAGTACTACCATAGGCAGACGAATTACTAGGTAATGAAAGGTGAAGGTGTTTTATTTTATTTGTCTTAGAAAATAGGAAAGTATGCCCTAACACTACTCAGTTTGTCAACCTCGCTGTGAGTAGTGGAGTGCAAAGTGTAGGGTTGTAGTGTGCGGCGGCAACCCCGCACGTCGCCTCCTCTTTCTGTTGCTGTTGCTGCTGGTGCTGGTGTTGTTGTTGTTGTTATAAGTTTATGCCAGCATCAAGAGTAAGAAGGTAGAATCGAAGAAGTTGAAAAGTAATTATAAAGTTATAGGAAAGGTCAATATAGAATTTGTAGTACTGTATTTGATTTACACTGTTTTAAAGTAAATATTGTTGCACTTAATGTTATTATTATAATTTGCTGAAATGTTATTTAAATAGACGAGTCTATTGTTACTCAACAAACAAACCAATAATTATACCCCCTCAAGCCCCCCACAATCATAAAGGTTCAGATATGTCAAAAAATGTGTCCTGTTATCCAACACAAGATATATACAAAGTTTTGTTAATTTATTTTCAATAACAAAAATTATAAAGGGGATTAAAGGCACTTTATGAACACTGTATAATATATAGTCTTAATAGTATTTGTATATTCCATCAATATCATTCAACCTAATTTCTCAGCCATCATTGAAGTAAGCCCAGACATCTCAATATACAATCTTACGTGCTCGAAAATTATCTTTTGTCACCAATTCAATAAACATCCTTCACATTTCCCTAAACAATAGTTGATAAATACCAGGTCATATTCATCATCAATCACGCTCCCATTGTGCGTAAACAAAAACATTTTCTGCAAACAAAAACATGACCATTGTGTTTACAGTTGTGGAAGTGAACAATGAAAAACAGTAAAAGAATGATATTTTGTTATTCAATTGAAAATGTAATGGCCTTAACAAATGAATCAGACATTATTTATTAGTTTATTCTCAGTGTTTTCAGTCTACTATGAGT
>JAGFPH010007980.1:35153-50647 GCA_018207615.1 Philaenus spumarius | reverse complement strand
ACAATAACTGGCCTGAAATATATAAACAAATTATGTACAATTTACAAAAGAGTAAAATAATCATAAATTTGTTCAACAGTATTAAAATAACTTCTCCACAAATAAATTATTTCATTAAATCATCTCAGACTGCCAAAATCCTTTTAAGTTCACAGTTGCAACTTAATGAAATATGTCACCTATATAACCCTTTAGCAACTGCGTCTTACAACACCATGTTTTACATAACACTACCCCCCTCCCCCCATATCACAGTTCCACTAGGGAACAGAACCCTTATTGTAGGACTTCTCTGTAATTTCTTTCATTTAACTCCTAAATAACCATCCAGTTAAATTTCTACTACTACTGAACTTTAAAGTTGTATTCTACTGAAGAGGATAGTGGATATATATTTGTGCAATAAGGAGTTTTTATTTAGTGTCGTTCCAAAATATATGAGTTGTTTTATATACTGAAGATTATTTTATCTTTGACCCTACTATTTATTATCACATAGACAAATCAAACACTATTGGTATCACATAAACAAATTAAACACTATTGGAATCTCCTATATATTATCATACAACAAACTTTAAAAAGAAAAAAATTACTGTGAGTCAAACTCTGATTATATGCCAAAATACTGTTTTCTGAAATTAATACTCTAAATGAAACATTGATGAGTGAATCAACGTTAGGTGTACGTTTTATAATGGTACAAAATACCATCACATAACTTCATCAGATTCAAACTCAAATTGTAAAATTTGAGTGTACAAATTAAAGTATTTAGGCCTAGCCTTAAATGAAAGTTAAACAAACACAACAAACCTGTTCAGACGCCAATATTAACATAACCTAAGAAACATACAACCTAGGAACATCTAAATCAAAAACTTATTAAACAATACAAAGGCTGGTCAAATGTAACAAAACAGTAGTTTTTTCTTGCTTCGATCAAAACTGTGATTATTGTATCATAATTACTCGGTGGATTATTGATGAAAGGTAGCGGAATGACTTTAGATGTAGCGTACTCTGAATTAGTATGATATTCTTCTATAAAACAATTCCAACCTTTGAATTTCTTTTAATCTGCGTATTTTAAATACGCCCATGTTAAATCAGTTAATGACATTTCCAATGCAATTTTGTCAATTATACTTGAAATCTCGTTAACTATGACTGCTTTTAATCCATCTGAATTTTTTTCTCAAAAGTTTGTAAACGAATATTTCCAAAACTCCCTACTATTAAATCAGCAGAAGGCATTTTACATAACCTTGGAATAGTTTTTTATGAAGTAACACTGGATTGAGGCGTTACAACTACAACGCCACCCATCGCATGAAATGTATTTTTTCCATCTATGGTAAATTCGTATTATGGTCTGCGTTATCAAAAATGAACTGAAGATAACTGACATTTGCAAATGAATAATTGGAAGGATAGTTCATAATTGAATAACTGTGTCTCGTTATAAGAAGAGCAAAGTCCTAAATATGCCAGAAAATCTATTAAACCTTTCGACGCATGTTTTTTGTGCATCATTGAAGATACGCCAAGTAAAATTGGAGATAGAAACGATCGTGGTTTTACCGATGAAATTATGCAATGAGAAAAAGTTGCACTTCTTTTATCCCATTTTGACTTTGACTGAAAATTCCGGGTATCTTTATGAGAGCTTACTACAATACCCAGAAACTTTTTAAGAGTAGTTGGAACGCCATCGAACAAATTATTCGAATCAAAATCAGGAAGTTGGTACCTGGTCAAATCATATTTTTCGGACCGAATATTTTCTAATATTATTTGAGCTGGTATTTCAACTATTCTTATTAGTTCCACTTCCTAAGTCTCTGATCAATTACTATACCACTCTTCTTTTAATATTTTACCTGCACTATTTTTAAAACACATAATCAAATCATAATTTTTAGAATTGTGGTAAAAAATAATGTCATTTGAAAAATGGTCACTCAATCTGTTCTTAAGAGTAGGGTAGCCTACTTTGAAGTCACCATTAAATTCTTGCTGATCTCTTCAAAACAGTTCTGGACCGAGCTGTAAATGATTTTAAGCGGCTCAAGACCAATCAGTCTACAATTCCTATAGTCATTTAGGGGTGAGCGACAATAAGGGTTGAAATGGTACTAGTGAAAGGAGGTAACTTTTTTTAATCAACCCCACAAAATATTGCATATAAGAATTATGTAACTTTCTTATTTAACATATTTTGATATAACCTCAAAATCTCTAGTTAAATGACATAATATGTCTTCAAAATGTTTTCTATGTAACTTTTGCAATATAATAACAACGTCATAAATTCTTTGTGGACATCATTTTATTCAACACCTTTTTAAATATTTTAACATAAAAAAATAGAATTTTTTATGAAATAAGAATAAGTTTAGTGTTCTTTAATACTTATGAATTGACGACATTTGATAGATGAAACATGTAAGTTAAGTACCTATTCTCTTTGGCCTTGGACTTGTCATTTGACTCATCTTGTCATTACTATGACTTATAATATTATTTTGTTACAAAAATTATTTTACTAAACATTAATTTAGGATTAATCCATTTTATCATGTAGAATAGAAAAAATAGGCCTATACGATAAATATTCATGTAGGCCTACATTGTAAATAGAATATACTTGAATTTTGTTACATTGCATTTTCTATGAATACTTATCTTTTTTCCAAACTATCCGATGGTTGGCATTATTATTTATACTAATTATTTAAGTTCAAATATTAAGGGTTACTTTTAGGGAATTTTCACCTCTAAATTTCTAAAACCTAGGCTGTGTTGAATTTTTTAAATAAAATTGTGATTTTTGTTGAAAAAACAAACAAAAAATGTTCTGACTCTACTATTTTGTCAATAATATCAATATTATGAAGAACATATACTATATTTATAGATAAAATATAATTTGACACTATACGAAATTTTAAGTTTTAGCAAAATCTAAAATTTTAGTTTTTTCCTATTTTTGATATTTTAAAATTAGAAAAAAATATATTCACTTTTTCCATAAAGTTGATAAAACAACGAAGAGAATGATTCCAAAATCAACTTTTTATAATAAAAACCCTGCTTCACAGATTTTTTTTTTAATTTGACCTAATATTTTTCAAAAAACTTCAAAATCGCATAATTGAATAATAATTTTTTTACAAAAAAAAAATGAGCTCATTTGGATAATTAAAAGACACAGTTTCCCTAAACAGTTTTTAAATTGAAGTATTTTTGAGCGAGAAAAAAATAAGTTTGTAAAAAATGTATATCCATTTATCTCCCGATTTTGAGGTTATGTCAAAAAAGTTTAAAAATATGAAAGTTTCTTATTTGTTCATCTTCTACAGTTTGAAAACAAGAAATATTTTTTTGGTGTCAATTAAAAAGTTACCCTTTTTCACCCCTACCATTTCAACCCTTATTAGCACTCACCCCTAATCGACTGTAGGAATTGTAGAGGGGTTGGTCCTGAGCCAGTTAAAATAGTTTTCAGCTCGATTCAGAGCTGTTTCCATTTTTTTCTGAAATGAAGCTATTCCAGAGCTAATTTGATTGGACTAAGAGTGGACATGAACACACTCAAAAACCCTCATGTTAAAGGGTTACAATTTAGCTAATTAAATCTCAAGATTCGAGAAATTAAATTTAAAAATTAAGATCTATTTAGACTATAAAAATATAAGGTTTATTTAGTTTAATGCCACTCCTAAAAATCTAAATCTAATCATTTTCCAAAAAGAAAAATATGAACTTTTTTTACAATAATGTCTTTCTAGACAGAGAAAATTATGGTGAGACTAAGGTAGAGCTCTACTAACTGGTACTAATTTACACACTGTCATAAATTTGTATAAGAAGCAAGATCATAAGCAATAAAAGACCCCATCTTGTACATTTAATTTAAAATAGACCACTAAAAAACTGTTTAGACAAAATAAATTATATACTTTAAATTTAATTTAGCAAGCAAGAGTTAACAGAACTGGGTTTACTGGTTATAAAGAAATTATCTAAATCGATTAAGCAGTTTTCAAGAAATCGGTTTACATTTCTCGAAAAAAAAAACATATCCGTCGAACAGAGAACCTCCTTTTTTTTTTTGAAGTCAGTTAAAAATCCTAACTCATACGAAGTATCTATATATATTAAAAGAATTTGGTCAAAACCTATTTCCAATCGCCCAGCCTCTCCTAATGGACCGATTTTGATGATTTTTGTTTTAAAATGTGTCTTATTACCTGTAGATATGTCATCAAGCATTTACCGAAGTCCTAGGACATTAGGGCTACGCCCCAGTGGCCCTCAAAGTTTCAATGTTATTCTTATGGAAGGTCAATCTTAAGGAAGAAGAAGAAATATTTCTTTTGATTTTATCAAGGACACAAAAACAGCTGTTCGTATGAAAAGCTTAAAACAGCTGATTTTGATCAACAACTGATTTGGATCAAATCAGTATCAAATGTAGTATTACCTTTTTGAGGTTACATTGACAAACTAAAAACAAACACAAACAAAAATCAACGAAAAATGTTAACTATATTTTAATTCAATTCAAACATTGGTTGTTACAAACCTATTATATATAAAACAGATAATTTGGATCAAAAACTGAACATAATCATTCACAGATATTTCAAGTCATATATTATCATCCGTTCAGCCGCTATTCACCCGAGAAGGAGCCCCGGTATACAATCCTTCAAATTTCCCATGTTAATCTTATGGAGATAATGTTTAATGAGTTTGAGTCAGCTGCCAAATAAAACAGCTAATTTATGCTCGGTCACCTATGTACAAACGAGCAAAAGATTAACGAGATTCTTTATCGAATTTTCCACCTGCGAGCGAAGCGAAGCAGCCATCTGAGGCCGAAGGCCGAGCCGGGGTTGGGACGCGGAGCGTCCAGGGGCAGAGCCCCTAGTTTATATTTAATGTAATCACTACAAAATAATTATAAGAAGTCACTCAAATATTATATTATATTACATTGTAGCAGTTAATTGAATTTACCATACCAACAATTAACCATAGCATTGGCCATTCCTCCTGTAACATGAAGTAATCCAGGACCACTAACAACCAAACAAACTGCAGGTTTTTGGGTTAAATATCCTATAGCTTGAGCAGCATAGCAGGCGGCTTGTTCGTTTCGCATACCAACGTAATGTAAACCAGCTTGTTGCATCGCCATACTTAATTCTACTACAGGTATGCCAATGATTCCAAAAACATATTCAACACCCTGTAAAAAAGGTTAAGTGTTAAAATTTGAATGTAAAAAAGACATTATTATAAAGTAAATTTGCCCAGATACTAGATGTAGTTTGATAAATAGCTATCAGCGTTATTTAAAAAGTTATACAGCCTAAAGGGTGCAGGCCCAACGAGAGGGTCGCCAGTCGGGGCTACAGGCCGGCCAACCAGGTTTTATTTTTTACCTTCTAAAATTACTCTAAGTTTAAAATGAAATGGATTATTAGTCTATAAACAGTTTTCAGTTACCGGTATGTGTTTATTTTTATCTAGGCACTGACCTGTCGCTATTATATAGGCTAACGGAATACGGATGCAAAATTAATTATCTAAAAAATAAGAACGTTGATGCCCTTACAGATGTAAAGCCCTTGCTGTTTCTTATATGTGCCAACAAGTATGCACAGCAGCACTGTCACGTTGGCAGACTACCGTCTAGGGATGAGCGTCGACAATGTCACTACTATTGTCTAGTGATGGGCTATTCAAATAATTTTTATTCAAATATTCGATTATTTTATTTTATTCAATTATTCAAATCTTTATTATAATTGAATTATTCAAATATACTACCGCATGAATACTGGTTATGCATAGCGGCACAGGTTATTCGAATAACTAACCAATCGAATAGTTAGCAAGGCATATGCAGTTATTCGATTGGTTCGTACATATCCGAATAATTTGTGACTTGAATAGTTTTAGACCTATACCAGAATATGTGAATTATTAGATTTTTAGTTTTCTTTCTATTTATATTAATTAACGGATTAAAAATTCATGTCTAAACCTTCATTTGTCCTTAAAGTTTTTTTAATAAAACATTTTCTTAACTACAATACAGTCTCGCTAATTCGGTCTCCGATAATCCGGAAGTCCGGCTAATCCGGATGGCCCTAAAAAAGAAAAATAGAAATTGCACTATTTTATTGGGTACAGTACACGCAATTGTTGTTTGCGGAGAGCGAAAATAGTTAAGGGTTCATTTTGCCCTTGGCTATTTTTAGCGTGAAGAGAAAGCTCAGCCGACGATAGAAAGGGTCGGCCAATTATCTTTTGTCCCTCAGTATTTCAAGGAAGTGACTCACTTCACCAGCTCGCCGCACTATACCTGACTGCAGACTGTCTGTCTAAGGCTAACAACAGACGAGACACCGGTGTACGGTACACTAGTGTACGGGACACTAAATATACTATCAATCAAAAGTGTGTCAACAGATGAGACACTGAGTAGCACGCTACCAGATTCTGTGGCTCTACGGTGTCTCTCCCCGCGAGAAGCTGGCACACTGGGACAGTGTCCCGTACACCGGTGTCTCGTCTGTTGTTAGCCTAACTATCTGTCAAATCAACAGTCTCTTTTTGATTTGTTTCTCGTTAGACGTCTGGAGTGAAATTTTCGATGCGCCCCTATTCACTTACACTGTGGTTTCAATAGCTGAAAATGCTCACGAATCTTTGAAATTTGACAAACTTACAGTTTAATAGTGTGGGACGCTAATGGTGTGTTCACAACTTAAAAATAAAAATGGTTTGGCACTTTAAAAATCGAATAAAGTCCAAATATTTTTATACTTTTTAATTTGTGACATCTAAAAGTTGCATTGCGAGAAAATTTGTTGTTTTTAGGGCAGGTGCGTCATGCAAGCAAGACAAATGTAGCTGAAAAGCTACATTTTCTGAAAAGTATTTTTTGAAAAAATTATCTATTGTAGTTTCTATCATACAACAGTTAGAACACAAGCTTCGTTTTGCGGGTAATGTGGCAACATGTACGGGTGGCCGGCCTTCGGCTCACGACTTGCATCCGTCATATTGTGTGAGTATGACTCTAAAACTGGCTTCACTCTTGCGTTCGACTTGACCAGTCTATTTAATTCTGTGGCCGCTGATATTTACTGTACGGTATACTGTATTACCAAAACACCAGTTTTAATACTTTTTCTCACTAAAAACACAAACAGTATACATTTCATGCATTTTTTAGGCTTTTTCCGTCTAATCCGGACTTTCACCAAAATTCGGACATTGTCCGGTCCCGTCAAGTCCGGATTAGCGAGACTGTACTGTATTGTACTTATCTATTTACAAACAGTATTATTTCCCACATTTATATAGCCTATGTATACATATTATTTTTATAAGGATTACTATAATACAAATATATTCACATTAAAGTTTAAGAAAATATATATATATTTTATTTTAAAAAAATAAGTATAAATTAAAAATATAATATCAAAGAAACGAACACTAGTGAATTACACACAGTTACTCACCAAAAGACAGAATCGCACTAAATAGAATCATTCAAATTAAAACTGAAGAGAATGGATCAAGTGAGGATCAGTATTTAATTTACATTTGTGATAAAAGTAAACAGGGTGTCTGGAGTTAGATTCCATGAAAAAGTCCCACCTCCCAGTGTTAATATGTGTGCAAAAGTACAAATTAACCTCCAGGAGCACAACTGAAAAGTTTTTAACTTATAGCGGCAATGTTTTATTTTGTGTAAAATATTACAAAATTTGTTAACGACTAACAAAAATAGCATAATATGTCTTCAAGTACTTTCATAACATTACTACATATATATATTATATCTTCACATAATCTTTTTTTGCATACACTATAAAGGACAAGGTTGGTTTCAGGGGTGAATTTATTATTTGATGGGGCCCACAAAAATTTGTCCCTTTAGCCCTTGGTTTCTTTATAGAATATTGTTTCAAATTTGTCCCCGAGGACCTTGGTGTCTCTGTAGAATATTGTTCCAAATTTGTCCCTGGGGCCCTTGGTTTCTCTGTAGAATATTGTTTCAAATTTGTCCCTGAGGCCCTTGGTTTCTCCAGGCTATTCCACAGATGAAAAAAAAGTGTAAGCAGCACTACTATAGCCGAATTTTCTTATCAGGGAATAACTAGTAGGCTATTAAATACTGTGAGCTTCCTATGAATTTTGTTCCTTTGACTTTGAAACAACTCAAAATGAATAATTAAAAGAAGAGACCCCGACGCGATCTAGCGGTGAAATAGTAAACTAACCCGGTAATCGCTACAGACGAGTTTTCCTAAGCAAATTAAACTTTTAAACATAAGAATCAACCGAATCTAAATAACAATTTAGATTATGAATAATTTAACCCATCATCGGATATAAATAAATGGTCAAAACAGAGGAAAACCATTCAAAATTAAAACATATTAGCATGCATTCGGCCTACTTTATAAAAGACAAAAATCTTAAACACGTGAAGTAAATTCTATAAATATCCTGTTATCAAAAATAGGTATTGCGCAGGCACCAGTATCAAACAATTCAGAAATGAATAAGCTTCCCAAATAATATAATAAGTTAATATAACTAATCGAAAAGAACACTCTAATTAAATGAAGAAAACATGCAAATTCACCATATTTCAGTTAAGAAATGTATACAGAGGCCTACAACAGCTGGCAAGTATGTAAGACGTGGTCGAGCGATATGATTGGTCGAAAATATTCGCGGATTAATCTCAAGATACAAATATGTTAATTTCTTAAAAACATCGGTTTTATGAAGATGAAAAGAATTATTTCCTAATTTAATATAAATAGTCCATAAGATATTTACTAATTAAAAATTGTTCTGAGATCTAAGTAAAAAACTAGTGTTAAGGTGATAAACAACAAAAAATAGACGTATGGTGTAAACATAAAACGTAACGTGAAGTGTAATAAACAAATTTAACATTTTCTAAGGGAAAGCCTATTTGTAACAATAAAGAAAATTGTGATTATTACATTCTGACCTAAGGTCTGGTCAAAGACAGTTCAATACATAAGTGCTCTCTTCATATATAAAACCATTGAGCGAAAATATTAAAAATCAAGAATCAAACATAAGGGTAAATGACCCAATACTAAATCATGAAATTTCATTTATAGCCTAATGGTATAAAAGATAAGTTGCAGAAAGAAATTTCGAAATCGGTGAGACCTAACCTATTTATTTTCCATTGTACTTTATCTTGTGCTGTAACAAAAGTTACTTTTCTTATTATTTTGAAAGTGTTGACTGTAAATCAATAACTCATTTTCAAATATTACTTAACTATATCAATGAGTAAACAATTCCTTTCATTTAATGAACTTGTATATATATGTTATGTGTATTGTAAATGTATAGTTTAATTTGTTATGTATATAGATATGTTTAATGAATTATTTTTTTTTAAATTTTGGATGAACCGGCCCGAAAACCCTACCCGGAGATAGAATTTCATAAACATTAAATGTACATGAGCTCATTTTCAATTGAATTATCTACTTGATTATAGATATATAATATATTTTGAATTCTTTGTTAATAACTTATGATTAGGACATTCATTTCATAATTTATTTTCCTTTGTTATTTGAATTAAGTTTGTTCTTTTTAAATGTTTTTTTTTTGAGACAATTAAAATTTTGTTAATTTGAACGAACAGTGATATTATTATTTATTTAGAAAATTGATAAATTAAGAGACCGATATTAGATATATCAACAGGGTAACGTTTCAAATGGCGCCCAACGCACGGCTTCATCCAAAAAGGGAAATAATTCTTGTTACTTTAAATTAAGATCTTAAATTCTACCGAAAACTATTTAATTAAACAGTTTAAATAAAGGAATATTTTAACCAATCATGGAACGAGACGAGCGTCATGACTTAAGAAAACAGATACAAAAAACTACAAAAGCATGCGAATCGTATGATTTTCCAAATATAAATACGTCTAGACAACACGGAATCACAAATCTTGTTAATGAGCAAGGAATAGGCGAACAGAGGGAGGAATGGCGAATCCAAGAGAAAGCAGACCACCGACAAGAAGACGTGTTCATTGGGGAACGCAAAGATGGGGAAGAAGAGTCAGGGCCTATCACATTTTTCTTAGGCGATAAGGAATCAGAAGAGGAAATTCGAACCGAAGAGGCACGAACATACGACGAAAATGGTAAGAGGTCTGAGGAAAGTACTACGGCATCCACATCAACATTAGAAGAGCAACCAACATGGTTGAATATGTTAATGCAACAGTTTGGCTATGTCAAACAACAACTCAATAGCCAAAACCAAAAACTTAGTGACATGAAATGGGAGATGAAACAGGAGTTAGACCGCGTCAGCCAGCACTTAGAAAAGTTTGAGGGAGAAGTCAAGAATCAGATGGACAGGATGGAAGAAAGAATGCAAAAGAAGTTGGAGAACCGCAGCCAGGAGATCAGGGAGGAGTTACGGAATGAAATTCAAGTACAACATCATGGAATCTTAAAAGATGCCGTTAAACAACAACAACAGTTAAGAGAGGAAATACAAGTGAGACTTCTACAGCAAGCTGAAGAAACACAGGGACAACTGATGACCCAGAAGGAAAAGATTCAACTAAGGGCGGAACTGTATACAGACCAGGAGTGCGGCAAGATTCAAACAGCGATAGATCGAGCCATAGAACAGACAAAAGAACGAGTAGAGGACATAGCGGCAGAACAAGACGCTAAAATTAATACTCTAGAAAAAGAGATACGAGAAAATAAATATACAACTCCTCAACACATTATGGTTTCCTGCAATGGACAGATTGGAGGGTATGACACAACTGCACCCAAATTTTATGGTCGAGAGCATAATCCGAAGGAATACTTATTGAAAATGCAACGATATTTAGAAAAGAAAGCAGGAAAGAATACCGGAGTAGAATCGGTAGAACAATTTATAGACATAATTGAGTCATGTCTTGAATCTCACGCTGCTAGATGGTTTTCATTAATTAAAGGGGACATAAAGACATGGGCAGATTTCCAGACAGCTTTTGAGAGGAAATATTGGAGCAGAGATGTTCAACGGGGAATTAAGCAACGGCTAGAGATAGAAAAATATCGGCCTACCGGAACACTAAGTAGAGCAGAATATTTTACAGAACGCGTGATAACTTTAAGAGCGATGCAACCACCCATGACAGAAAGCGAAATCATATCATGCTTATCAGAACACTTCGAAGAGATCGTCCAAGACGCAAGAAGAGTTCAAAATATCGAAAACATCGCAGATTTCGAGTCACTATTACAACGGGAAGATGTGAAAGAACTGCACACTCGTTTACGAAAAAACTACCGGCCAATTTCACCACCAAACACATTTCCTAGGCCAAACCAAAACTTTAGGCTTTCACCCTCGACGAATCAAACTAATCGTCAAAATCAACAGCATTGGAGGGAACCAGCAAGTTTTACCCATCAGAATCATTTTAGGAATCAGGGACAACAACAAAATTATCGACGACCACTAGGAAACAACCAGTTTAGAAATCCAGGATTTACATTCCAAAGAAACTTCCCAGGAAGAAATCAATATAATGGAAATCAACAAAACCAAAGACCAGGTATAAATAATCGAGCTCAAATACAAGAAACAGGAGCCCGAACGTACCCAACCAGAGAACAAATAAATGTTTGCCACGCAGTTGCGGAAAACGTGAGAACTATGGATCAAAGTCTGAATCAAACCAGGGTTGAACCCACGTCTCAACGGGAAAACTGTTGAGCACAGTGGTTATACATGGCCGAACAAAACGGAATCAAGAAAATGTACACCTGACATTTCAAAACAACGATATAACCACTGTGCGGACAAATAACCTCGGAGTACACAGGCAAATAATTGACCAGAAAACAAATACAACCATGCAAGAAAATACGATTCTACTTAGTAACATGTTTTGCGATAAAGCATTTTTATTAGATGAAGAGACTCCAGATAGCGATTTACAGGTTAATGTTATTGACAAAAGATGTCCTGAAATTAATTTATACATCGGAAAAAATGAAATAACCGCATTAATAGACACAGGCTCAAACATGCCTTGCCTTGCTGAGAAATGGTTCCAAGAGAATAAACATGAAATTGGGAAGTTCGAAGAACTACCAGCCACTAGCCTACAAATAACTACAGCTGTGGGAGCCAAAACTAAAAGAATTCAAAAAATTGTTATGGTACAAGTCAGTATTGGAAATCAAATTACGTGGATGCAAGCTTTAGTCGTGCCAAATCTAATAAGACAAGTTATAATAGGGATGGATATGATAAGCAAATGGAAGATGAGTTTAAACTTCGAAACTGGTGAAATAAAAATGAATATAAATAAAAATGAAATCAATTTGAAGTTTGAAGAGGCAATATGTAACGGAATAATATGTCATATTATAAATGAAACTGAACGGGATACAAATAAGGAAATAATATATAATGAATATAATAAAAATAATTTACAACAGATATATAATAATAATCAAGAGAGCACGGAATTTCAATTCACAAGTTTAGATGATGATACCATTAGTCAGGCCATGAAGGAGAGTAACTTGGAACCAAACCAAACAACGAATTTAAAAACTCTGATAGAAAAATATAAACATATATTTACGGACAGGCCAGGGCTATGTAACAAATATGTACATAGATTAGAGGTTCAAGAAGACAAGATATTCAGATGCCAAAATTATCCGGTTCCATTAATACATCAAGAAGCAGTCGCACAAGAGATAAACCGAATGCTACAACTAAAGGTGATAGAAAGATCATACAGCGTGTATATTAACCCAATAATTCCAGTTATCAAAAAGACCGGTGAAATACGTCTTTGTTTGGATGCTAGGAGAGCGAACGAGGTAATCACTCCAGATTGGGAATGTAACAGGAGCATAAATGAAATTATTTCAAAAGGACGGAATTGCAAATATCTTAGTACAATCGACTTAACAGCGTCCTATTGGCAAATACCGTTAGACCAAGCATCCAGAAAGTATACTGCATTCCAATTTAGAGGGAAAACCTATCAATATACTGTAACACCCTTCGGAATTTCAATTTCACAAGCCGCGCTCGTTCGGGCATTAGACAATGTGTTTGATAACCATGTCGAATCATTTACATTGATCTACGTTGATGATATATGTGTTATATCATCAAACTTCGAACAACATATCAAACATTTAGAATATATTTTTCAAAATTTAGAAGAGGCAAATATGACCATCAATTTTCATAAATCACAATTTTGTCGAAACTCAGTACCTTTTCTCGGATATGTTATGACAGACACCGGGCTACAAATGGACCAGAGTAAAATTCAACCAATATTAGAATTCCCAGCACCAAAAACACGCAAACAACTGAGATCATTTTTAGGTTGTATAAATTATTATAATAAATTCATAAATAAATTCTCTGAAGTGGTGCAACCTCTACTACGATTGACTTCGAAAAAAGTAAGATTTTCTTGGACTGAAGCCGAAAACAATATCTTCAAAAATATCAAACAAACGTTTTTGCAAACCCAAATCCTTCATCATCCCGATCCGAAGCTAACATTTTACCTCCAGACAGACGCATCTGACTACGCAATTGGAGGACACTTATATCAGATCGACAACGAAGGAAATAAAGGAGCAATTGTGTTCATTTCGAGAGCATTGAAAACTAATGAGCGACACTTCACTACTACAGAAAAGGAGTTATTAGCTGTAGTATATTGTCTACAAAAGACAAGATACTTAATTTATGGAGCCAATTTAATAATTGTGACCGATAATCACGCTCTAACTTTCATCAAAACTTGTAAGCTATTAAACGCACGCCTTACCAGATGGATCCTCGCTATACAAGACTATAATTTTAAAATCATACATTGTAAAGGAAATGAAAACGAAACTGCAGATGCACTCAGTCGCATAACTACAAACCCAAAGGAGAGCGGAAGTGAATCTGCTCAAGAAATTATCCTTGCTTACATTGAAAGAGTTAAAGATATGGACTTAAGGATAGAACTAGAAAATCTTCCAACCCATCAAAAGAATGATCCAAATTTAGAACAAATTATCAATATATTACAAAATGAAGATAAATCAACATCTAATTCGGCTATACTTTCTAATTATAAAATTCATGAAAATATTGTATACCAAAATTTAAATAACAAATGGTTAATTGTAATACCAGGTAAATTAATAGAACGGATAGTTTGGGAATGTCATTTATATTATCTTCATTGCGGCCCTAAGAAATGCTTAGATATACTACAAGAAAGTTTTATATTTAAAAATATGGGTCGAAAAATCCGAACCATATTAGCCACTTGTGATTCATGCCAAAGATGTAAATTCAACCCCCATCCACCTGAAGGTTTAGCAAGCGGGATAACATGTCAAGAAAGAAATCACCAAATAGCGGTCGACATTATTGGGCCTCTACCAAACAGCTTTGGGAAATTTAAATATATACTTATAGTTTTGGACATATTCACAAAATTTGTAAAATTATACATATTACGAAGAGCTACGACTAAGATTATTCTTTCAAAATTGTTTAATTTACATTTCCAAGAACATGGGATACCAAAACGACTTCAGAGTGATAACGGGACACAATTCCGAAGTAAATCATGGCTTAAAAAACTCGAAGAGCATAACATAACCCCTATTTTTAGCCCATATTATCATCCAAAAACAAACATGGACGAACGCCCAATTAGGGAAGTTAAAAGGTGTTTAAGAACATATTGTGCGAGAAACCACAGGAATTGGGCAAAATGCATTCCTGATATTAATACAATGTTAAACGAAGTTTATAATGAGACAACGGGTTTCACACCCAACGAACTTCAATTTGGACGTAAAGACGAGAGATTTTGGGAACCATATATAAAAAATTTTTATCAAAAGGAAATACCACAAGAAATTAAATTACATTTGGCTAAACAACGAATTCAACATAAAAGGGAAAAACGATCTTTAAAATTTAACTCCACGCATAGATATACTAAATTCCAGACGGGAGATTTGATTCTCATTAGAAATCATGTTTTGTCAAATGCCGCCTATGGGGAAACAGCAAAGTTGTTCGAGATATACGAGGGACCCTATAAAATAAGTCGAATTGCAGGAACATCGACGTACTACATCAGTGAACCAAATCAACAAAATAATTACGGACCATACCATGTTAATTCCATGAAAAAATACAAGACAGCCGAAAACACCTGTTAAACTTATATTTAGTAGTGAGGTTTTTCACCCCAGACAACCGATGATAAAATTCTTATCTACACATAAAGATCAATAAATAATAAAATCAGCTGATAAGTTAATTTTACCTAAATTATACATCATTTTTCATTGACTTTTGTTCCCTGAAAATACTAA
>JAGFPH010007980.1:19103-35053 GCA_018207615.1 Philaenus spumarius | reverse complement strand
GCATGTCAGACAGTTTCGGAAAACACTTAGAACATTTAGAAATTATATTTAGGAAATTTAAATCAGCAGGCATGACAATTAAATTTGAAAAATCGATATTTTGTCGAAAAGAAATTCCATTTTTAGGTTTTAAATTGACTACTACAGGCTTGGCAGCAGACGATGAAAAGGTGAGGGCGATTCGAAATTTTCCATCTCCGAAAAATCATAAACAGATGAAGGGATTTTTAGGCTTAGCCAATTTCTATAATAAATTTGTTCATAGATATTCAGACTTAGTAAAACCGTTATTACATTTAACGTCCAAGAAAGTAAAGTTTAAATGGACAGAGAAGGAGGAAGAAGCATTTAAGAACCTCAAGGAAGCATTCCTACATACAGTCATGTTGAGACATCCAGACCCAAATAAGACATTTATTTTACAGACCGATAGTAGCAATTATGCGATTGGAGGACACATATACCAGATACTGGATAATGGAGAGAAGGCAGCGATTATGTTCCTGAGTAGGACCTTAAAAGGACCTGAAATTAATTACTTTACGACGGAAAAAGAAATGTTAGCAATTCTATTCTGTTTGCAAAAGGCAAGAACTTTGGTTTTGGGACATAAAATTAAAATTATTACTGACCATCAAGCTCTAACATTCATAAAAAAGTGTCATTTATTAAATTCAAGACTATCAAGATGGATTCTCTTGATCCAGGAGTATGACTTTGATATTGAGCATTGTAAAGGAATTGAGAATATCGTAAGTGACACTTTGAGTAGAAATCCTTGTGATACAGAGAATAGAAATTTAGAAAACGAAAACCACAAAATTATAATTGCAAATTTGGAACGAATTGTAGATCAGAATTTTATGCAGAACCTAAGAAATTTAAATTTTAGACAAGAAGATAGTGAGGAAACAAGGGCTATCATTGACAACATTCAAAATTACGAAAATTTATACAAATTAGAAGAAGGAATACTTTTTAGGAAAAGCAAAGAAAATTGGAAAATTGTGATACCACAGAATTTGGTTTATAAGTTAGTGATTGCATGTCATGAATACTATTTGCATTGTGGCGTTGCAAAATGCACAAAAATTATACAGGAAGATTTTACTTTTGGAAAGATGAACAAACAAATTAAAAATATAATCAAAGTATGTGAATTATGTCAGAAATGCAAAACTACAAACCAAACCAACTTTGGGGAAATGAGAAGCATCAAAACCAATAGACCAAATGACCAAGTTTCAGTTGACTTCTATGGACCATTACCAACAGGGACAGGAGGAAATAAATACCTTTTTGTGATCAAGGACACTTTCTCAAAATTTGTGCAAGCTTATCCATTAAGGAAAGCGACAACTTTGGCTGCAATTAAAAGTTTAGATGATTACATAAATAAATACGGAAATGTAAACAGGGTACAATCCGATCATGGAACACAGTTCACCAACCAGAGATGGATGAGGTATCTCAATGAGAAAGGTATGATGCCTATATACTCGCCTGTTAGGAGACCAAACAGCAATATGGTGGAACGAGTGCATAAGGAGATAGGACGATGTCTTAGGACATACTGTCACAGCAACCACAGAAATTGGAATAAATTCATACCCTTGATAGTAGAATGTTTAAATGAACTACCACATGACAGCACAGGATATACACCAAATGAGCTGCAGTTAAACAAAAAGACACCCAGATTTTGGCATAATATTTTAAAATTTGAATCTTTTGATAATGATGATGAGAACTTAGAAATTAAAATTGAGCTTGCAGCACAAAGGATTAGAAAAAGAGGACAAATAAGAAACCAAAGATATAATGACAGTCATAAATTGGCAGAGTTTGAAGAAGGAGATAGGGTGTTGCTAAAAGAGAGTGGGTATTCGCACCAAGCAAGAGGAGAGATGGCAAAGTTATTCATGATTTATACAGGACCATATGCGATAAAGGAGAAAATGGGAAAAGCAACCTATTTATTGTCTTATATTGATAAGCCTGCAAAGATAAAGGGAATTTTTCATATAACCAGTATCAAGAAATATTATGAGAAGAATTTGGATAGGGAAGTATGTAATTAAATGTAAATACATAAGTAAGGGGAGATTACAGTAGGGAATTGGCAATAGAGTTGTTGCTTAACTTCCTTATAATTATTATTAGTCAGTTGACTGTTTTGAAGTTTGTATATAATTGTTAATATCAAGATGTTTATGTATATAGTTGTTAAGAATGTTAAATAATTATTAAGATTATATGTCTTGTTAATAACCAAAAAATGTTATGTTAAGGAATTTAAAATTTGTTAAAAAACTGTCAGTTTTTATAAAAATTCTAAATTGGAGGGCAGTTATAACATTTTAACCCAGTTGGGAAAATATAACCTCAAAATTGTACCTACTTAACCCTTTGCGTACCAAGGTCCTGATATCCGGACGACAAAAAATTTGCCTAGAAATACCAACGTCCTGATATCCGGACGCGAGTGGAACAGTCGAGAAATACCAACGTCCGGATTCCAGGACGTTCCGGTTTTTTTCTTTTTCTTCTTATTTTTTCAACAAAACTATCCAATCTTGGGTTTAAACGGTTATTAAAGAATTGTAGATTAAGAATATGTGCATAATCTATGATCTACAACTTTCCTTAGTTGATTCAAAAGGCCTTGTCAATTATCAGCTGTTGTGCTTTGCCTGTGCGTCATAGTTAGATTAGATTTTCATTAATAGTTTTTCATTAGATTTTTTTGAAACTTTGTGACTGTGTACAGTTTTAGTTATAGTTTTCAGTGTCGTAAACTATTTTGACCAAAAAAATTTTTTAATTACGTTTCCACAAATGAACGTCAAAAATTAAAAAACAAAAAATTTGGTGAGTAGGCCTACTTTTAAATTTTTTCAAAAAATATTTACTTTTGTTAAGAGCAAATAAATGATATATTATGATAATTAATTTAAATACACACATTTAAAAAAAAAATATTCATTTCGACCAAAAAATAAAGGTTTTATAAGGAAAAATGTAAAGTTATGCGCAAAGGTCTAAAAAGGGTCGGTATTTCTCAGCAGTCCGTTATAAAACTCACTGGTATTTTTCAATCAAATATTTTTTTTCTGCTACGGTGCTCAAAGGGTTAAAGCAAGAATTAGCCTACCTAATAAAAGTAATTTAACTTCATTATTTGTAATAATTAAACACAGTAAATAACTATATAATATCAATAAATAAGGCTAAATAGAAATTAACTTACCTTTTTCTTTTATAAAAATAAATCGACAAGCCTAGGCTACTGTAAAATGTAATTACAAAAAATTGAAAAGTATGCAATCATATTTCATTGTTCAAATCTATTAGCGTGTATAATTAAGCGTATGTATTACTAGATTTAGTATAATTAAGATTAAGAAACATTGTAAATTTTTTGAAAAACAAGTGTTAAAACAGTGTTGGAATATTATAAATGTGTAAACAAAGCAAATGAAAGTGAAAGCACTGGTATAACCTACTCAGACTGCAAAGACAATCGATTAAAGTTAAATCGGAATTAAAAACAGCTGTTTCCAATGCGTACATTATCACCCGTATACATACTTTTATATTTTTCTAAAAAATGAATATTTTGGACATTTTAAAGGCATAAATAATTATAAACATTGGTAAAAAACGATTATACAAGTGGCAAAACTTATAAAAGTTTACCTTATTGATTTTATAAAAAGAACATTTGATTTAAATAACACTAATAGTGGAAAACGTATAGCAAAGCTATTTAGTAAGGCAGTGCACAGTGTCGCGGGTTCATTTGAAGAAGAACTAAGCCCTTATTATTACTTTCTAGTTAACCATTGCATGATACAGACGTTTTTGTTAAGAGGCTCTAAAATTAATTCAACATTACATTAAAATAAAGACAATATAAATAGTTAAATCCATTTAAGAAGGAAGCAGAAATAATTTTTATTACGAATTTCAAGAGCTAAAATAATATCAGCTATTCTAAATAAACTAAGGAAGTATTAATGTTTCAATTGAGTTCCAGGGAAGGTAGTATCGGCCATATTTATTAAAATACATTTAAAGAACAATTACCAAAACTTCAGTGTTAAATATAGACTTACCAAATTGTTAAATTATAAGAAATTAGGAACCATAATTAGGAATTGAACATTTATTTGAAAATTTATATTTTAATAGTTAGCAAATTTAAATATTTATTACAGTAATTATATGATTCTTTTTGCTACTGATTGCATACTTAATTAGCCACAAACCTTTTTGACCCGAGATTAAGAGATCTAAATATTTAGTAATTATAAAATAATTAAAATGTTTGATATGTAATAATAAGATTATATATATAATTTAAATGTAAAAGGAGATTCAATATATTGTTTAATAAACCAGATTTGTTATAACTTTAAAACTTATAATTATTGTATTGTTGGAATAGGCCTAGCCTATAAGTAGAACCAGTGAGATATTTGTAGTGCTCTTTCAGCTTTGAGATATACAATTGAAATCTGATAAATTCAATTTAAAAGGAAATCATACTTTTATTACAATTTGGCTCCACAACGTAAAGCTATTTTAAAAGGAAATAATAATTTATAATAAATTGACGCCCAACAAGTGGGGCTTTATTTTTTTTAAATCATTTATTTTATTATAGTACTAATATGACGAATTCAATGCGGACAAGCGGCGTGTGCGCCACGAGAGTCTGTACGCACTTCAAAACGGAGTATTTCCTGAGATCTACATCAATCATCCTATTAACTTTTCCCTCACCAAATGTAGTAAATACTATGTGCCACTGAATAATATTGAAAATATTATTCCGGAGAAATTAATCAAACTTGGAATCGAATAGGCTCCTAAAGATGGTGAAAAGATAAGTAACATAATTTTTGAATCAGTTGAATTAGAATGAATATTACATTTACAACGATGGTTAAGATGTACAACTTCAATTGGATCTCTAGTTGAAAAAGAAGTATTACTGAGGAGACAACGCTGGATTATAGCAGAAAAGCACTCGGACACATTGATTGATAATTTAAAATTTTTGTGACGAGGCACTTTTTCCAAATGTGTATACCTTTTTGAAGATTGGAGCCACCTTAGCTGTGATCATTGCCAGTAACGAGAGCAGTTTCTCAATTTTGAGACGTTTAAAAGATTGGCAGAAAAATGCAACCGGAGGAGATTATCTGAATGGTCTTGCTCTTTTAAGAATTCACAGAGAAATTGATTTAACGGCAGAGGATGTTATCAACAGATTTGGTGAAAAGAGTAGAAAATTTGATTTGTATTTCTGTTTGAAACAATGCATTATGTTACTTAATTATTAATATAATAGTATATTTCATCACTAGGACCGAAAGTGATGCTTTTCGATACTAACTCAAATTTAACGACTGATGCGAAGCCCAGGTCGGAAAATGAGCGAGGATCGAAAAGCCACTTTTGGCCCGTGTGATGAACGATACTTTTCATCACACTGTGATTAATAATAAATTTAATATAATATAATTTAATATTGTTTCTTAATAACATTCCTGAAGTACAATGAGAACATAGTTTACATTTATTGCACTAACTAAATTATTGAGATCAGCTGATTTTAATATCAATAGCGATACAAATAAAAACCTTCCGTAATTCTAAGTATTTATAGGCATTGATTTTAAGGAAAAGTTTATCTTGACTTGGCTGTTTTATTCTGTCTCTATTTTATAGCTTTCAACCGAGAATAGCCCCGCAAACATTACATTTGACGACTATCAAAAGTTTATTTATCTAATACTTGTAAAAAATAGTATCAATATGTAGTTTTTATTGTTACTCATGTTTGTTTTTTTGTTAAAATCATTATATATCTAATAAATTAATAAGACGACATTTCAAATCATAATTATTATTGATAGACTCTTTTAGTGGATAGTCATTATTCAATAAATCTCGATTAATTTGTTGAATCTCTTGTTTAAAATCCATCTCATTACTGCATACCGTATGAGCTCTCTTAAACAAACCACACGCCAAAACCAACCTTTACATGTTCGGGATGGTTAGAATGGTAATGGTAATGGTCTGTTTTAGAAACAACGGGCGAAGTTAATCGGTCTAAAATTGCGGAGCATGTAATACCTAACAATCATGCTATTCTTTGGGATGAGGGTTCCAACTACTAAAAGAGTCTAACTGGAGAAAGAGAGTTTTCAAAGTGAAATATTTCAATATTTCAACTCCAATAAGGATTTGGCCTAATGTGGTCAGAACCAAAACTACTGTGAAATAAAATGGAATCAGCAGAAGAAATAAATTAGTTTAATAGAAAGTGCAATGTACAAAAACAGATGTTCTTCATTCAGTGAAACTGCCAGATGTTCAACAAAAGATTTTGTTGGATGAGAAAAATATATAGAGAAAAAGTCATGGTGAAATAATTTTTCTAAAATAAGTTCCAAGAGAAGTAATGGCAAGAAAAGAACATTAGAAAATTATTCAACTTTGTTAAAAGAAATAAATCATAAGTATAAAAAAAAGGTTAATAGAAATAACACTAGATAAAATACTTATTAAGAAACTATCCTTCAGAAAAATGGGTGAGATCTAACCTTACTTTTATGTGCTCCATAATTTTTTTTGTGTATAATTACCATATTTTAAAAGCAAGTGTTAATTCGAAATATATAGGTGACTTGAATAAATAAACACTAAATGATAAATAAATGAACAGAGACTTTATTAAGTGGATATAATAATTTCGAATTTCAAATAATAATTTGATTTAACTTTTGACAAACAATATTTCATGCATAAATTCAAATTTTCTTTAAGACTTTATGAATGAAGATTATATGTTTATGTTTTTATAGTTTTTAGGTTATGTACATAGTTTTTCATTTTATAAATAGGCCTATTCTTTAATTTATCCTAGTAATGAACAAAAGGGAAAATAATCCTTCCTATTGAATGAACCGGCACGAGTCTCCACCCGAGATGAATTCCCGATTTTTTTTATCTAAATGAGCTCATTCCGCGCTTCTATTCACAAACTAAAATTCAGTAGCTTGGGATATTATAAAATTAATTTTCTTATTCTAACCCAAAGAGTTTTCTGTATTTCTATAGATAATTTTGTTTTCAAATATTCAATTTGATTTTTTATATTATACAATAACAAAAGAGATAATTAAATACAATTATAAAATATAATCTGAGATTTTTTTCCTTTATATATAAAGATAAAATAGTTATGTTGTAAAAGATACTGTTATAATGTCCGTGAAGGAAAACTGTATTTCCCAGCCAAGTTCCACCATAAGTGCTATCTATTTCCCTTTAATTAAAAATGAAGTACAGAGACTTTTTGACAGGCCTAATGTAAGAATTAATAATATCAATGTAATGGGGGTTGAACCTTTGAACGACCTACGATTGATCCCTACTCAGTCAATCTGTGTTAGGCGTTCGGAAAGGTTGCGACAGAAAACATCCGCGAAGATCTAGGACTTACATCACCTGAGGACGCGAAGTGTTATTTGTTCTTCGCGAAACGTCGTGTTTTTGTACATCATTCATACTGTATTTGTTCAAAGGATTTTGTGTTGTGTTTTTATGTGTGTGGTGTGAAGTGAAGCCTTGCTTCCAAGAATTTTATATTTGGCGACAACGTGTCCTGTATCAGCAGTTCTATACAATTGAAACAGCAATAAGGTGGGTGTAGTCCATTAAGAGTATAGTAATTTATCTACCACCCCCATCTACAAATGTCTTTTAGCTACACAGTAAATCTCCAAATTGTTAAAAATGCTATCAATTAGGTAACAGTTTTTTTTTAACTAAGTAGTTAATTAATCATTTATTATTGAAGTACTCCACATATTAATTTAGTTTGGATTGTCATAACCTTTATGCTGTTGTGATAGACTGAGGAAAAGTGAAAAATACAGACGACATACTCATACTAATTTGATTGTAACTAAAAAACTAGGTACTTAGATTGCTAAGATGAAATTTTGAATTTATTTAACAAAGACATTATAAACAACATACATTTTTTTTAAATTTTTAAAAAGGTAGTTTTTTGAAAATGGCGTTTTGAAAAAAAAAATTGTTTTGGGGAAAAACAAAGATTTTACTAAACTGCTTGTGTTACATATCAAATTAAAGCTTATTAAAAACACCTTAATTTGGCACAAAATTCAAGTCTCTATCTCAATTAGGAACTGAGAAAATCCAATTTAAAGGTGTTGATGTTTACCGAAATTAGAGTTTTTTTCCATACTTTGTAATTTTATATCTCAAAATATACTTGACAAAAAAAAATGAAATCTTGGAAATAACCTTACTTTATGGACTAGAATAAGTGTACAAAATTTCATGAAGTTCTGAAGAGGTCAGGTTGAAAAAAAATACTTTGTGTGTTGATTTCATATGGACTGACCCCTGCCTGTAAGTTAAAACATAGTAAGATTAATAAATTTATAAATTGTAAATGTAATTTTAAGAGATTGTTTTTATAACAGACCTCTCGCAGCCTCTGCAAAAATAAAGAGTAGCTTGTTTTGGTATTCCTTCGGTAATATCAACTTGTGTACGAAGGCAAGCCGCACACATATATGCTGGATTTGGTTCTATAGTCTCTCCACACCTGCAGCATAATCTGAAAACAGGTTATCTTTATATATTTGAACCCAACTATTCCTTTGGTACAAATATCACTACTTTATAAAGTAGGCCTACGTAAATCTATCTAGACAAGAGTTATATCAAAACAAAATATTCCATAAGAAATATTGTTTTTATTTTCAGTAACTAAAGATAGGCCTATGCAAATTAAAGTGTTTTGTTTAAACTGAAAGACAAAATTAAAAGTATATACCTTATCATTTCACTTCCGCTATAATACATTCTAATATGCTTTAACATAGTCAATTTTCATTATTGAGCGAAATAAAAAAGGATTAATAGTTTAGTAGGTCTATATAAAATTACAAATGATATTTATTAAGTAGTTATTACATAAATTACATAGAGAGCATTACTATTATAGTAACAAGATTGTAGCTACTTCTACAACTAGCCTATTTACATTCACTTTCGACTTTCTGTAAAATCTTTTTTACATACGAATTCATGCTTTTTACTTTTCATTAGAAGTTGTACAACATCTTTCCTATCAAATTATAAAACCACAAAAGATGATGATAACCGCTCAGGTTTTTCGCCTAAATTTTTTTTTAAATATATATGTAAACCACAAATTTTAACTGTCACCTGCTTTATCTCAAAAACTATTTGTAGTAGGCTATTGAACGATATCTGCAGGTGGTACCTAGGGAGTTGTAGAGGAGGCACCTACAGTTTGACAATGAATTTATTTATTAAAGGAAGGACAATTATTGTATTAAAAATACTTAATTTGTTTAGGACTGGTAATTTAGAGTTTGTAAAAAAAAAGATTATATTCAAGCTAATAGACAATAACCTAGGCCTATAAGAAATTATATAAAGAAATTATATAAAGAAAAACCAGCATATTATGCAAGAGAACTAAAAATTGTTTTAATAGTGTGAAAGAACCGAGGAGTTTTGGGAATTAGTTAGTAAATTTAAGCATACGAGTTTTATGTGTGCAGGAAATATTGAGGCAGAAGACTGGGTTAATAGAGCTTGCTCAATGCTACAAAGGGGTACGGTCCAACTGCTTTTGCAATGCCACTAGTGAAAAATTAAGGTTTAGGTAAACAATTAGCCTACTACGAGTGCATTACAACAAGTTTTAAGGAAAGCAAAAAAATAATAAGGCTCCTGGTTTAGAAAGAGTTCCTTTAAAATTTAGGAAACCTCGTAGGCCTAGTTTTTCATTAATTTATAGCTCAATCTAATGTGTCCTATGTTGCCGTTAAGGCTGGTAAAAGAATTGTAGAAAAGGCGTGATGAACTTCGTTCCTAACGGGGGTCCCACAACCGCACACATTTACTTTTTTTGTATAAGCTAATTGAGCTTCAAAGTGAACGGGATTTGAAATTTGCTCATACAATAACACATTCTTTTGTCTTGTACTGATAGGCAAAATGTAACAAAAGTCGCAGAACTATTGTCAAGTTGCTATAGGCTACAATATAACTTTCCTGGAAATGAGCATGTTGTTAAATTTATTAGAACCATTTTTTAATATAAATTCCTTCTCACCCGTCGAGCTCAAAGTGTATTTTATAACATTAATAGTGGCTTTGATGTTCTTAATACAAGGATGCCACATCATCCCTGTAATAAATTTAAAAGTGCATATATGGAGCTGTTTGATTTGTGCGTTTCAATGCGAGTGTTCTTAAACATTAACGTACAACGTTGTATTCTCATTCCGTATGAACATATTGTATGAACATTCTATAGCATAATAAATATTTCAATACAAATAACCACTTTTAAATATCCTACCAGTTTAACGCAAATTGATATTGAAACAATATTAAGGTATTTTTTGCTATGATAGCAGACAGAAGTCAAGTAAAGAGAACGGGAATAACACTATAACATGCTCTGGTTACCATTACCAGTGGGCACCGATGATGTCAAGAGTGAGGAAAGTAAGTAGATGCGCGTGAACCCTACCGTTAGTATTCTATATACCGTGATTTCTACAAGGAGGCGTATTGTAAACTTGAGCAATTGTTGCAGCCTAGGATGGCGCAACTTTACTATTCGACTCTATGCTAACCTATGGCAACAGAAATGCAAAAATAATAATTAAAAAAATACGTAAAAGGTTCTAACCTAACCTATTTAGTCAAAGTATGTTTACCTGTATTCATCATTTAACAGTAGAATGTAAAACGTCAACAACAATGTAAAAACGGGATTAAAGACATTTAATAAATGCATCGTATCTACAAAAAATAATGTCCTCAAGAAACAAAATTAGTAACATGAGGCCTAGTATGTTTATACAAAGTTTAATATGTTTAGTGTTTTATGTGCAAGTCTTTTAATGAAAGCAACATAGGTTAACATTAGATTGACCTATAAATTAATGAGAAACTATGAGGTGTCCTAAAGTGAACTTTAGCCAATTCAATATGCAAACTTATTTTACTTTTCAACATTATTTAGTTTACTCACACAGTCGGTTTGGTTGAATCTACTTCAACGTTCGTGAATTCCATGTTACTATATTTTTATCCACACGACAATAATTATTTAAATATTCAAGAAAGAATCTACT
Source organism: Philaenus spumarius (assembly GCA_018207615.1). NCBI lineage: Eukaryota > Metazoa > Arthropoda > Insecta > Hemiptera > Aphrophoridae > Philaenus > Philaenus spumarius. The sequence continues at coordinate 23,816 of JAGFPH010007980.1, read as the reverse complement.
TGTCACCTGCCACTACCAATAAAAACGTGGTCTTTTCGTCTTTTGACTTGACAGAGACCAGAGATAATAATACAGAGACCAGAGTGACAGAGACTCGGTCACAGATCACAGAGAAGTGAGAAGTGAGATAATTTTCCATATTATCAAGGTTGATAGGTAGGAAAGGTTGCCTCAATCGGGAAGTATAAAAAAAAGTGGAGTGGGGTCTGTGACGTAGCTATAGTGCAACTACAGGTAGCCTGTATGAGTGGGGCGGAGGCAACCCATGATAGTTAAGGAGGAGTAAATAAATTGCATTACAATGAATCCCATTTCCAATGCACTGAAAGTGCTGGTTGTGAATTTATCCGGATTACCTACTTCTAGTATCTACTGGCTGCACTCCACGTTTTTTAATCTTCAAGTCTTAAATCTTCAATATCTCCATAGCCACTAAAAATTCGCTCTCAAAATCTTAGAAGAGTCCATGAAAATTATTTTTTGTTTTAAAAACGTGTGATGGCAGAAAGCAACAAGATAAGCTAGCTCCAATTCGAGACATTTTTTAAAGTGTCCGAGTACTGTACGCTTGATGAAAAGCTAGTTTTATTTTGTATGTACAATGTACATCCCTAGTAAACCGGCCAAGACAGTATGGCCTGAAAGTGTTTACTTTTGTAGATGTTAGAACATGGTACGTTCTTTACTCTGAGATCTATGTAGGAAAAAGAACGATGGGTCGATCAAGGTATCAAGTACACCTGATGTAGCGATGCGTTTGACTCTACGGATTCATGGTTCAGATAGAAACCTAACCACAGAAAATTGGTTCCCCCCAACCCATTTTCCCTTAGCGGACAAATTGTTGGAACAACGTGTAACGCTGGTAGGAACTGTAATAAAAAACAAAAAGGAATTGCCTCCAGAGTTACTTGCAAATAAGAGGTCATTGAAATCTTCTGTGTTCGCATATCAGAAAGATAAAACCATAGTACTCCTAAAAAAAATGCTTTATCGACTAAGCACTTGAAAGACGACAAAATTGATGAGAGAACGGGTGATGAACAAAATCCTGAGATTATCACCTTTTATAATATGAGCAAAGGTAGAGTAGATATAGTGGACAAGTTGTGCACAGCCAGGAAAACCAACCGCTAGCCTCTAATGCTGTTCTTTGGATTTACAGGAATAAAACGTCACGTAGTGTTTCAAGGAAACTTTTTTCAAAGTAATAAGAACAGCAAAAAATTCCTATAAGAATTGGGCCTATAACCTTAGTTGCAGAACAAATACAAGCAAGAGATACAATAAAACGCTTGCCGAAGGCGATACGGGAAAGAGCAGCCAAAAGAGCCAAAATTGATGTAGTAAACGTTCCTGCTGCCTTCCTGTTCTTGGACAAAGATCTAAGTGCACAGTATGTCCAAGAAAAAATGATGTAAAGATAAAGGCCACATGTTTCAAGTGCCACAAACACACTAAACATACAGTAATGAAGACCATCTGTAGCGGTAAAATTGTGGTTAATACCTAATAGATGTGTGAGGGGATGTTGGCCGTTAAGTGAACATTGGGGCACCATATTTGCAAATGCAGCCGAATATTTCCCAACGTTATTTTCTTTAATCTGTGTCTTAAAAAGATTTTCATTTGCTTGGTATTAAATTAATATTTATTTGTGTATCTTTTACACATTATTTTTATCTTTCAAGAAAATAAATGTAGCAACTCATTTTTATCCTTATCATGAAAATCTGGCTGTAGTCTACTGCAGTACTACGCGAACCTCATGCTAGAAATTTGTATCATTGTAGATAACAAGAAATTTGTCCCACATACCAGTTCTGGCTTGCACAAGTGTAAAAAATCTGCATCAACAACTACTATTATTTAAATATTTTAAATAGTAATAAAATAAAATAACTAATAATCGTTAAAACTAGGAAAACTTAAGTTTATTGAAACTTTTGTAGTATCTGAATAATACAAACTTCTTTGCAGAGTTATAATTTCATATTTCAAATTTGTATTATTTGTTCTGTTTTTAGTAATCAATAGTAGTATTTGTTTAAGGTGTGAAATATATACCGGTATGCAGTTCAATACTTTGATGTCATTTTATTGTTATTTAAACATCACCTTACAATATACCGTAAATTTAAACTTGAATTATTAAATTTAATAACGGTCACCAGACTACCATTAATGGTTTTGGGGTGCCATTAAAAATTGTATATATAGGCTATATGTATAACATTCCTATACACTCTGACGACAACATTTATTTTTACGCCAGACTTGATGAAAATGTGATGCACACGTTGGTTTTCTAATTCTAAGTCACTCGAACGAATCCGTTAGCCAAAAATCCAACAAGAAGCACGTTTTTTTACCGGTAGTGATTTTTTTGGAGATTTTCATATTAGAATGAAACTTTTGGATTTTATCTTAGCAGATTTGGTTCAGAAAAAGTAATACAATTCAATTAAGATTATTAAAAGCCCGGAAAAATAAATTTACCCTAAAAAAATGGAAACAAAATATGTGATGCGGAAAATGAAAAGGGACGTCTTGACGGGAGAGTAAAATGTTCATTATAGGCAAAATAAGTAGTCAGGGTCAAAATATCGACTTTTGGTTTTTTATCGATTATTGTTGCCTAATTTCTTAACTGTCAAGAAATAATCGAAAAATGATATCTAAGCAACAGATATCAGGTCTGAGAAAAGGGACCTCTTGTTGTAATGGAGAAATAACATGAGTGTGACAAGAGGCAGGGCTCTATAACAAGGGCTAAACCGTTTCTTTGATCTCGGCACTGTGCCGCCAGTTTCACTCTGACGTCACAGTGCTGATAACTGCAATTCTAGAGCAGTGGACTCCTTGTGCGCGCAGTCCTTAACTCGCTGTTGTAACTCGACGAAGAAGCTTCAGTAAAATAAACTTAGATATTCTTAATCTACAAAAACTACGGATTCTTACAGTATAAAAAAGTTTTATTTTAACAGGTATTTCGAATTTTAATAATTGAAAATATTTGAGAATTATCACTGACTGACATGGAAAAGTTACTAAGCGAGGAAATTTTGTATTTTTGGGTTATAAACAAACTTCCAGCGGGAAAGTTATAGCTAATGAATTGATCTAAACTATCCAATTCACCGATTTGTGATAAAATGATTACATCATTATGAAATCGTTTTTTAAATGTGCGTGAGGAGTTGCTTTGCCGCCACTCCTGAAGTACTGTTGTTTGATACGGAAATAACGTTTATGTACTTATATAGTCAATGCTACACCTCATTCTAGTCGTCAACAAAATAAACATCTTTAAAGTTTCAAGATCAGCCCATCCTTTCGTGTCACAACCTACCCTACTTAAACTTGTGCTTCAAAAGCTCTCACAAAATAGTGCATTAGGTGGCCTATCTATCTAGAAGGTCCATTATCAAAGCTTAAACCTGTTGCTTACTGTTTAAAAAAACAACTGAACTGTCATTCTGATCATCATAATATTATTGTTACGTTTTAGGCCTAGCATGATGCATGATTTTGTTTTTCATTCTTAATTGGCAACATTTTGTATAATTTTATGAATCAATAGGCTCTACCATATCCAGTAATTTAGTGTTTGTTTACATTTTGAAGGTATACTATTTATTATTAACACCATGGATGAAGTAGATGGCAATCAAGTTATAGCAGAAGCTTTAAAACGTCAAGTAAGTTTTATTTTTATTTGAAACATAAGAAAGTGTTGTGTATAACATCTATTTGGCTAGGTCTGGGAATAGGAAGCATTATTGTTTCAATACCATAGATTTACTATCTTTAATGAACCAATTAGCCTATATTAAATGACTCCATGCATTTAAAGAATGAGGCCTAGAATCAATACCAACCCATTAGCAAGAAAATTTTCTAGAATGTAATTATAATGTCAATGTCCCCAGATTGGTATCGCTTCCAACATATAGGCCTACATTATTGGTATCGATGCGTACATTTTATGCATGGTTTAAAATCTTCATATTTTATTTAGATACGGTAATTTATTTTGGTTTTTCCGATTTTTAGCTATGTATTTATTTTTCAGTTTATTTATGAATTCAACAATGTAAAGAATGAATACAGACATGAAAAAAAAGAATAAGGTTTTTATGAGATAAACTTGTATGTTCTAATCGAGTGATGTTACATTGAACTAGCCTAATTATTATTATTTACTCTTAACTAGGCCTTTATAAGATTATAACTTATAATATACTAAATGGAAAATCTAAAATTAAAGAAAATATAATAATTAATCTAAGTACAAAGAATAACACATTTTTTTAAACTGAAGTAGGCCTACATCCACGCTCAGGACATGCCTTCTTCTGACAGCTCCCCACAGATAGCTTTACCACACTGACAATAAATAGTCATCATTCTTAACTTATTGGGTATCAAAAGGCACAGTACTTTCGTCATTAACTGGCTGCTGTTGTGGCTTGACTGGAATATATCGTTCAATTGTACTCCTCAACTCTCTACTTCGGGATCTTTCATCCAGCTGTATTCTTTCCCAAGTTTCGGTAAGACGTTTGTGAAGGTCCAGTACATAATTCAATCTTGACATAGGAATTGATTTTTCTCCATATAGGCCCTACTCTATAAAAGTTGGGTAATTGTATACTATTTCCCCCCACTTTATAACTGATGTCATACAAAGAGATATGAACTATTTTCGTT
>JAGFPH010007979.1:28066-43754 GCA_018207615.1 Philaenus spumarius | reverse complement strand
TGTAGCAATCCGTTTTGAAACGAATTATCGGAAACGCGAATTATGTAGCAAGTCTTTTGAAACGTATTATCGGAAACGTGAATTATGTAGCAATCTGTTTTGAAACGAATTATAGGAAACGCGAACTATGTAGCAATCCGTTTTGAAACGAATTATCGGAAACGCGAATTATCCATTTTGAAACGTATTATAGGACACGCGAATTATGTAGCAATCCGTTTTGAAACGAATTATCAGAAACGCGAATCGCATATATTATTTTTCAAGACTATTTTTTTGTCGGTACGCCATAACTTCCTTAATACATCATCAAATTACATGAATGAGGCATCATTTTAAAGCTTTCCATAACCACTACAAGGGAAAAATAGACAAACAGCTTAAAATTCATGTTTTAATAACAAAAATTGATTTAAAAAACTTTTATATTATACTCTGTATGTTCCTAATGAAAGGCGTCATCTACAAACCATCTGTTTAACTAGCATGACAGCTGTTAGTTAGATTGTTTACATTGTAAGATTGTATAGGGAAACTGTTATTTATAAAAAAATGTAAATAAATAAACTTAATTAACTGAATTAAATCAACGTGTTAAATCAGGTAAATGTAGGCCTACTCCGAACTGGCGAAATATTCGCACGGGTCAGCTAGTTATGTATCAATCCATTTCGGAACGAATTATCGGAAACGCAAATTATGTAGCAATCCGTTTTAAAACGAATTATCGGAAACGCGAATTATGTAGCAATTCATTTTGAAACAAATTATCGGAAACGTGGATTTGAACCGGATACTTTTATGGTATTTTACGTTTTGATCGATTTTAGGAAAACCAGATGTATATAAGATCGGATGAAAAAACAAAATGTGTAAAATAATCCCCTACATTTATTATTTAGATAAAACCTTAAACAAGCTTCATTCTAGTACGAAAAATCTACAATAAATTTTATGAGATTGTCAAAAATCGTTCTTTCTATTGTTGGATTTGGTTTTTTTTTAACGAACGCGTTGCAGCAACTTAGAAAACCAACGAGTAGATCAAATCGGACATAAAATGCAGGCGGACGACGCAAATTGCATTGCGTGCTTCGCACGCCACCCCCGTATTAAAAGTTTTTTCAATACAGAGTGAATTGCGTGCTTCGCACGCCAACCCCCGTAGTGGGAGTATTTTCAATACACTGTGCGTTGCGTGCTTCGCACGCCAACCTCCATATTGGGAGAATTTTCAATACACAAAGCATTGCGTGCTTCGCACGCCAATTTTAAGCCTATGTGCGTCCGCTTTAAAATATTAGAGATTATTACGTAAAAAGGTTCAAACATGAAAAATAAAGTAATATCTGATCAAGCTCACAACTCACAAGAGAGTAACCTACTGCATCCATGTGTATTGTACGTTGTAGTTTAATCAAGTAAATTTAAATATTAGTACGCATGCAATGCACAATGATGTAAAATATGTTGTTGGATCCTCTGTTGTGTACTCTGTTTAATAATTTAACTTGCACTTTTTAAACCTAGTATTAATTTTTACAGCTAAATTTCGAGGGGGGGGTTAAAATTGAAGGGCTACGGCCTTGATCAAACTAATGAAACGAATTATTGGAACAATATGATTAAGTCTTTCCGTCGATGAGCTACGCGCAAAATTTCAACTCAATCTGTTCAGACGTTCTAGGAATTTTAATTATTTCGTAAAAAACAAAATGGCCGATTGCTGATAAAAATACTTTTCCTGGCATAATTTTATAAAAAGTTTTTTCTTTATTTCGACCCACGTGTTCTCTCCCCGAATAATCTCCAAGGATCGCAGAACCACCCTGTTAGCATATTAATTATATATGCATATTATATACACATTATGTGTAATTATTTAACAATGTTTTGCAATCAATTTCAGTTTAAAGCAATTTCGTAAATATTGGTGTATAATTAAAACAACTACAGTAATCCATTTTAATATTAATACGATTATGTATCAAAGTCTAAAACAACATAATCAATCATTATCTGTTTTTAAACCCCGTGGGCTTTTAATGTTATCAACTCTGAATGAATTGCAACAATACATTACTACCCACATATATAATTTCAACTGGCATGAAAATTGTGTGAAAACCGTGCACTTACTGTCTATCCTATAAACAGTGCTTTCATAAAGTCCATTTAAGCCCTTTATTATTTTTGTTATTGAAAATAAGTTAACAAAACTTTCTATGCATCTTGTGTTGCATAACAAGACAAATTGTTTGACATATGTGAATCTTTATGATTTTGTGGGGCTTGAGGGGCGTAGAGGGGTAACAAATTTTAAATATAAAGGTAGGTCATGTAATCATTGAAAACATCATCACAAAAAGAGAAACAGAATGGCGCAAACTAGAGCTTAGTATCTTGCTTCGTTTCGAAGCCCCCCTTACCCCCTAAGCCCCCCAAAATCATAGTGTGTCAGATACGTCAAAAACATTTTCCTGTTATACAAAACAAGATATATACAAAGTTATGTTAACTTATTTTCAGTAACTAAAATAATTAGGTGTTTAAAGGGACTTTATGAACACTCTGTTCACCTAAAGGGAATGGCCACAAATATAATATGGGTAAAACACTCGGGCCTCCAGTGAACAATAAATACCAAACTAATTGAAAATATTATGTAATAATTCACTTTCTTGCAATGAAATGTGGGAGAAAATATTACAAATTTGTAACATAGTGATGCAAAACAAATTCCCAGTAGCGAAGCACGGGTTTCGTTGTCTTTGGCCGCCATTTTGAATCGGTTAAAAATATGGATATGCAAATTTCACTGTTGGTTTTCACTTGAAATTCTACATTGAAATGATGTATCACATGACCACCTTCCCATTTAAAAAAATGAAGTTCATTCCAAGATGGCGGTCAAAAATTTCAAACTCACCAAAAAGAAGTTCTTTTATGGTTCTGAATAACTGCTTTATTCCTGTCTCATAAGACACGTACTTTTTGAAATATTAAGCTGTTCCCAGACTTTTCAAACACTCTGTATATAAAATCCTAATACCACTCACTGACTCTCATCACGAAATCTCAAAAACCACCGAACGGATTGGAATAAAATTTGGTATGTAGCTTCCTCTGAGATCGCTAAGAAAGGTTTTCAAAGAATTCTAAATTTTAGGGAGATTTGGGGGGTTCAAAGTTACTAAAAATCCCCATTAGAATACATAGTGTAATATATTTATTGATATATTTTTTTTTTTTTAGTATACATTTAACTTTGATTTGTCTAACCGTGCAAAGCCGGATCGGGCCTGCCAGTCACGTATAAAACTAAAGCTATCAAATTTTTTATATTATAATCTAAACAGAAAACATTAAACCTAAGGGACTGAGTCTATGATTGACTTCTAACCTAAAAATACAGCTACAACAATGTGCACAAGGAGAAACCCAGGATTAGAGCTGAAATACTAGAGCTGAAATGTCAGAAAAACTAAACAACTAAATACAAACTGAATTATGGTAAAACAAAGTCGCAAGGCACATGCAAACAATGATAGACGACCAAAACAACAAGACAGCCTTTTCAAAAAAACTAACGTGGCTGCTACCCTGGAGCAACCCTTCCCCCCCTCCCCGTTCTCTTCTTTTAGCGTCCTAGCACGGGCTCTTGTTAAAACGTTCTACAGAGGTTTGTCCGATAAAATGTAAGCCTTTTGATCATTACTATCGCAAAGTCGTTTGTTATTTTCTTCATGACAAATATCAGAAATTTTTTTTAAAAATATAATTTATCATCATTACAAACTACTTTTAAAATCTTAAATCCATACTGGAAAATCAACCTACGGAAGCCTTCACTTAGCACATCGATTACGAATATACTGTAGGAAGAATACAAGTAAAAATAATGTGATCACGCAGCCTGAGTTGAGCGAATTTCCGAAATTCAGTTTATATGTTTTAGGGTTACAACCAACTATTTCGGAAATTGGTCTACTCACAAAGGCGTCGAATAGCTGTAAGCGTGTAAGAAATATATTAGTAGGATTTCTTGCACCTCACCTTTTAGCCCTGCCTCACGTGCTACTTCGTTCCGCTCGTTTTCGAGTTTGCGCCTCGACTTTGAGGCCTCGGATTTTGGACTGGTTCTCTGCGTTAGAGTGCGAACGCATATACATATATATACAGGGTGGTTATAAAGTCACTCCCTCCCCCCCCCCTTTAACTTTTGTGTTTGTTAAAACAAACAAATATCCTTTGGGGAACGATATTAACTTCACTCAAAGTATCTTTTGAAGTAATCGAAAATTTTGAGTGTCCCCTAAAAATGGGGATTTTGGGGGCAACTCAAAATTTTTAAATGGGAAGTATGGTCATGTGATACCTCATTTTAAAGGTATATTTAAGACTAGGAAAATGACATAAAGGAAATAAAAATCGGAACACCCAAAACAAAATGGCGGCCCTAAACTTGTTGAAATAAATCGACATATAGTTGCTAATATCTCGAAAAGGAAGAGTTTTTAGAAAACATTTCAAGAGACAAAAAATGTTTATTTCAAAGTTCTTGACCTAAAAAATTGCTTCCAAATCGATTTCGTAAATTTTATTTTTACTCCTCCATCTTAGAAAATTTTGTAAAAAATAGCACTTTGAAATAATCATTTTTTGTGTCTCGAAATTTTTTCTAAAAACTCTTCCTTTTCGAGATATTAGCAACTTAATGTCGATTTATTTCAACACGTTTAGGGCCGCCATTTTGTTTTGGGTGGTCCGATTTTTATTTTCCTAGTCTTAAATAGACCTTTATAATGAGGTATCACATTTAAAAATTTTGAGTTGCCCCAAAAATCCTAAATTTTTATGGGTCACTCTAAATTTCCGATTGCTTCAAAAGATACTTTGGGTTAAGTTAGTAACGTACCCCAAAGGATATTTATTTGTTTGTTTTAACAAACACAGAAGTTAAAGAGGGGGGAAGTGACTTTATAACCACCCTGTATATAATTTTAATGACATCCCAAAACGTGTTCTTGGGGACCATGATCGGTGCTCATTGACAACTCCCGATCCTTATGTAAGTGTCACTGCAATAGCTCATCTTTCCTCGCCAATAAGCTCGGATGACATTAATTCTGTGCATCAAACTTCACGAAAACTCGATTACCAGTTCTTACAAAGTGGGTTAAGGATTGACAGACTACTAACTACTTCACTCAACTTATTCTCGTCTCCACTCTTCATAAATAAAGCCGAGAAATTGGTTTATCGTAAATTCTAAATGCATTGAACTTCGACACAATTAAAATGGGTGATATTGAAATCAGGACCAAACCGTATACGCCGAGGTTTCTTAATGTAATTTCCCAAGCTCGGATCGTCGATACCAAATGTAAATCCTGCAAAGTCATGCATTATACATGAGCTTTGGATTTATTTTTCTAATAAGGGACAAAGTCATGTTTTAGTTTATGAATTTCTATCGATTTAAATTCACAAATCTTCACTGGAAATGTAAAATACAAGATACAAGATTATCAGAATATGTTGCCTAGTTATACTAATTTTATAATGATTTTTAAAAATTTTGTTTTAATAGTTTATCATAAGTCCGCATATTTTAGTAATAGCAAGTAGAGGGCTCCGCCCCACAAATGCAAACAGATTATTGTATATTATGACATTTTCACGCAAATGACGATTGATGAGGGCAGAGCTTTTGAGCTACGAGAAACATTTTTTAAATCCTTTTGTTTGTTATTAAAAATTTTAACTTTTTTTTACATTTTATTAATTTAACTGTTTTAGAGATATTTTACATTCAACATTCCATTTTAAAGTATACTAAAGGACGTTCAGGTTTATTGTTCAAGGATAAAAGGTTACGTAACAAATATTTACACCAAATTCGATGTAAATCTCTTTTCCATTTCTAAATATATTATTATTATTATTAAGTTTTTAGTGAAAAAAAACAAAATGGCGGACAATTCGAAAATCAAGAATTTCCAGACCTGTGTTTATTGAAATTGCTTTCTTATGTTCGCCAATAGAATGGCCTGGTGAAGTTTAGGTCAATATTTTCTATACACCCTGTATATAGATTACATTTACGTTTAGTTTCTAATAAATACATAACCATCTTTTACTTTACGAGATGGATAGTGTTTATTAGCAACAAAAATCTAAAAAACAAACAAAGAAACAATATCTTAAAGCTGGTCGTCCACTAGGTCGGTAGAGAGGCGCGGCGCGGCGCGGAAAACTACCGCGCTCGAACAAAATGTATTTACGACGAAATAATAATTTTGCTTAGAATCATATTACTTAAAGACTAAACGAGCTAGAACAACCTAATATGATTTATTATTTAGAGCAAATATTTGGCAATAGCTAGTTAATTAAGTTTTTTTAATTGAAAAATTAGAAGAGTAATTTATCTAAGAAAAGGGAAAATTGATTTAAATTCTAACATAAAAGCTTCGTCCATCAGGGAGGTAGCGCGGCGCCATGAAATCCTAAGAGACGATGAAACTGTAAGTAAATGAATTAATTTGTACTGTGTAAATATTCAGTGTGCCCGTCATTAACTGTCAGAAAGTTTACGGGGTTGTTTGTCACCTAAAAACAAACAAATAATACAATATAACATGTATCCTAACACGTTCTGTTTTCTGTCTGTCCGTCTGTATGTGATTTTTACAAATACCTTAAAATCTCAGAAACGGTTTTAACATATAATCATCATACTGGGTGTGAATATTCATCTAAGTTTGGTACATTTTCCTTTAAAATTTTCTTTTCCTGCAACAATATGTTTCTAAATAATGGCAGTTGGAAATGTTCAATATTAAATATATAGAAAACTAAAAATATTGCAAACAAATAAAGACACAAAACGTTTAAACTATTTTAAGACAATATGGTTTAAGGTTTTATGTTACTATTTCATTAATATGACCACCTTCAGCGCCCGAATAGTTATAAATTCGTCCATTAAATTTGAGTTCTCTCCGTTGTATATGGCTCAATTATAAATAACTAGCTGACCCGTACGGCGTTGCCCGTGGTGGTTGGTATTTTCAGTCTTTTTAACATAATTGTATTCTTTTTAAGTGTTCAGTGAGAGAGTGGTATTTGGCTTATATATATCTTAAATAATAAAAGCACTATTGTCATCATAATAAAAGATCTGAAATTATGATTTTAGTAACTTTGATCACCCCAAACCCCTCCTGAAATTTCGAAATTTTTCATACCCTTTCTTAATGAGCACCTATGGCCCTAGAGGAAGCTACATACCAAAATTAATTTCAATCCGATCGGTAGTTTTTGAGAAATCGTGATGAGGGAGTCAGTTAGTGAGTGAGTGAGTGGTATTTCGCTTTTATATATACAGATTCGACCACGCAGTAGAACCGCTGACGTGAGTTGAGCAAATTTCCAAAATTAAGTTTATAGGCCTGTGTTTTAGGGTTTCAACCAACAATTTTTGAAGTAAGTCTATTCACGACGGTGCTGAATAGCTGAAAAATGCTTCGCACGCCATTCCGAATATTAGGAGTGTCTTCAACGCACAAAGCATTGCGTGCTTCGCACGCCAACCCCCGAACTGGTAGTATTTAAATACACAGTGCATTGCGTGCATCGCACGCTAACCCCCACATTGGGAGTATTTTCAATACACAATGCATTGCGTGCTTCGCACGCCAACCCCCGTACTGGTAGTATTTAAATACACAGTGCATTGCGTGCATCACACGCTAACCCCCGCATTGGGAGTATCTTCAATACACAATGCATTGCGTGCTTCGCACGCCAACCCCACAGTAGAATCCACCGGCTTTGAAGCGGGTACTTCTACGGTATTTTACGTTTTGATCGATTTTGGGAGAACCAAGCGAGCTATAAGGTCGCGTAAAAAACACAAAATGTGCAGAATAACATCCTACATTCATATTTGTAGGAAAAACAAATTCTTTCTCGCAGGAAAAATCTCAAAAAAATAGTCAAAAAACGTGCTTCGATTGTTGGATTTTTTTGGCTAACGAACTCGTCCGAGTGACGTAGACAACCAACATGTGTATTAAATTTGAACGAAATCGGACATAAAATGCGGCCGCTAGAGTGCAAACACACACATATATATATATGATTTTTAATGACACCACAATATACGTTCTGGGGACCATATCGGTGCTCATTTGCTACTCCCGACCTTGGGCCTTACCATAAGGGAAACTGCAATAGCTCATTCTCCTATGGAAATTCGCAAAAAATACATGTATCGTTGGATTTGCCTTAAATAGTCTAAAAATTTGATGTCTTCAAATTTGTTTGTAATATATAGTTTTCTAGATATTTAACATTGGAACATTTCAACTGCCACCATTTTGAAACATATTGTTGCATGAAAGCGAATTTTTAAATTAAAGTGTACCCTATTTGGACCGTCTATGAGATATTAAGGTATTTGTAAAAATCACAAAAGCGGACAGACATAAAACAGATTGAGGTAGGACACACGTTACATTGTATTATTTGCTTGTGTAAGCTGACAAATAATCCCGTAAAGTTTGTGACATTCGAAGCTGGACAGTCTTTAAGTGTTTTTGTTTATTAAACTCGGGATTGCGACAGACGTCATTAAGTACAGATAGTCACCTCGTGTTGGGTCATAAACGTTACATTTCAGACACCCTGTACTCTGCACAGCTGTAGTTATCCCTCAGGGTCTCACATCAGAGTCAGTTCTATAACAGTAGCTTTAGTACTTTTGTGTTTTGGACTCAGCTGTACTTTTAAAGTTGCAATACTACACTTTACTTGTATTTATAAAACTTCAAATCTGCTTTCAGAGAATTAGAAATTGTTTACTAGACAATGATTGATTTGTTAACTTTCAGAACACACCTTAACGTTTAGGTGGGCGATGATTGAACGGTTTCTATCGCATTGTGGTTATATCAATCCCGACCGTCAGAGCAGATGTGTTTCTGTGATCGATTTGTTTTATTTTGAAAAAATATTTTTTAAATTATTTCGCTATTTTAATGTTCTTTACTTGGAATAATATGTATTCTTCAGCGAGTACATACTGATGATGTGTTCAGTTTTCGTTTATGAATGATATATCCTATTACTTTAAATGATCAATTCTTGTGTCTATCTTTATATCTGTCGCGGATCTCGAAAACGGCAAGTACACCATATAGTTGTATTTCGTGTAAAAACACAATTTTTTGAGAAAATCTAATTTAAAAGTTGAAAACTTTTAACATAGGGTCTTATGGGTTGCCTTGTTGGTTACAAAATAACAACGAAATAGTAAATAAAGCTATCAAAACAGCTGTTTATAAACAAGCCAATTTATACTGTTTTAGCACGTTGGAAATAAAGTGGAATAGAACTGAGATTGAGTATTTTCCAAAATCAGCTGTTCATTGGATAGTTTTTAATTACTGTTAAAAAAACAAGCTAATTTATGCTGTTTTAGCACGTTGGAATTAGAATAAATTGGGCCTGATTTAACAATTTATTTTGTCAAAAAAAAAAGGTAAACTTGGCAAAGATGGATAAATTCGAATATAGGTAGTCAATTTTGTAATATAGGCCTGGCTCATTTCTGAAACATAGTATTGAAGTTATGTAATTCCTGCAGTAATTTTTACAATATTTAGACCTGGTTTCAAAGCTTTAGTTGACCACAGAAGATAGTAGAACTAGGACTAAAATCGTAATGAAAGCCTCTCACGTTTCTAAAGCATGTATTTGAGGTTATAATTAATCTTGTAATTACTGTTAAAATATATTTAAGCCTGGTTTCATAATTTTACAAACCTATGTACAAACGAGCCAAAGATTAACGAGATTCTTTAGTGAATTGTCCAACTGCAAGCGAAGCGAAGCAGCCATCTAAGGCCGAAGGCCGAGGCGGGGTTGGGACGTGAAGTGTCCAGGGGCAGAGCCCCTAGTTTTACCCTAATAAGTGGTTGCCAGTTTAACAAATATGGACCCAACCTCCTCACTTAAGTTTCATCCTGCTAGGTTAAAGCCTCTAGACAACCCGTAAGTTTTGGCAACTTTCATCACTGGAGATACTAGTTTATATATAGGCCTACTTTACAGCAAATGAAACTCGAAGCATCCTCATCCTAAACAATTATCAATGTTTCATCATACCACACTACTTGTCCTAAACATAATATTAAATGCCTAAAGTCGTTGGCAAAGCAGTCAAACATATCGTACAACAAAAAAAAATAATAAACGGTACCAGATAACTGCCACATATTCCCAGTTAAAACTTTCGATTTTGAACAAATTTGCACCAAACATGTTAATTAGGCCTATATAGATGCATGAAAAAATGTTTAGAACAATTTTGAAAAACAACCCCCTTTTGGCCAAAAACCTCCCAAAAAACAGTTATTATTATTATTATTATTACCTAAACGAGAATTTTTAGAAGATGCTGTTTTTTGCATATGGTAGGGTAAATTAAGGGCTACAAATAAGCCAAATTTTATCAAAATCGTTAGAGCCGTTTTTGAGAAATTTTGATTTTTCTCGTTTTTATTTGTCATTTTTGGGGGGTAAAATTTGAAAAAAATTCCTGGAGATATTCCAGAACTTCACCTACATACCAAATTTCATCAAAATCGGACCGTTGGTATGGTCTTCAGCTGTGTACACATCCTTACAGAGCTGAAGACCATCCTTACGATCCTTACATCCTCTGACACACAGAGAAACGGACAAACATCACCAAAAAACCACATTTTTGTTTTCAGGGAGCACCAAAACAAATAATTCCACTAAAAATATTTTTGGGTTTAGGTAGCACCAACACAGATAATTCCACTTAAAATTAAAATTCGAAAATTTAGACGAAAACAATACTTTCTCCATATAATACGTATAGGGTGGAGAAAGTAAAAATAAAATGCCCATAAATGATGAGTGTAATATAAAGTCTCAAAATTACACACTTCACGCTATAAAAGCAATGATCTCCTGTATTATACGCTTTAACGTGCTATAAATATTCTTTATTATACCGATAACGACCTTTCAGCAATGTATACTTTTATATACTCAGTTATTGATTTTTATATGACCTTACGCCTCAGAATTATTCATAATGTGATAACTTCAATATAGCTTACGTCTTACGTTTTTACAACTTACAACGTGGATAAAAAGTAAGCAGTGTGTAGTATATATATATTTTACAAATACTGGCATCAACTCCTACTAAAGCGAGTGTACGTACGTATGTCTGTATCAAAACTAGGTTGGACCATTTAAGGTTACGTTTAAACTTTTATGAAAATAAAAACTATTATTCTACTATTATTAATAGTAAAGCAACGTCGAGAAAAACAGAATTTTTACTACCAATTCTATGGAGGTTATTGTAATGAATCAGAAAATAAATCAAAATAACAAGTTACGAACATAAAATGTGCTATTTTTATGAATCTTTACATTCAACCTTAATTAACTTAGAAATAAATATTTATTGAGTTAATTTAAAAACCTCGATCCATATCTAAACTTAGGCTGAAACCACACTGCGCCAAACAATTTGATTGAAGCAAATCGAAACAAAATGTTTCAGTTTGCCTGAAACATTTCCAACCCACACTGAAACAAACAGTTCACTCAAAGTTTCCAGAAAATAAGAAGTTTTAATGATACTATTATAATATTAAATCATTGTTATTTGAACTGCGACATTATGAAGATAAGTTTTATAATTATATTCTGAATATTGATTTAATAAATAAATGCTGTTACCTACTGTCTTACAATATTCCATTTGACGGCCGTTTCGGATATTAGTAAAACACGTAATTTATCAAGTAGCCTACTATTACATTTTTAATTACCAACATATTTTGTAAATTATTTAAATGGAATTGTAAAATTTACTACGGCTTTCTAAAATTACGACCTAAAAAGTTATTTTAAGTCTAGGCCTAACCTAAAATTATTGTATGTAGGCCTATGTTGCCGTTAAGACAGGTACAGTAAAATAAATTAAATATACACACAATAATTTTAGGTTAGGCCTAGACTGATGAAAAAATATTTTATGTGTATTGAATGTATTTGCAATGAATAGACATTTAACTGCACGTGTTTACCATCTTAGCTTTGATGTTATTACTAATTCTACACATTTATTATAATAACATTAAACGTATGGAAACAGTAAATATTTGTATACAAAACAAACTAATAATAAACGGCAATTGAAAGATTAAAATTTAACTTTAAACTTTAGTTTCACCTTGTAAAACAAGTAATAAATAATAATTATTTATATAAAATACTGTCAAATAATGGCTAGAATAGAAAAAGAAAGATGTTTACATCCCTTCAATAGTAAAATGTTTGATTCAAACCGGGGTTCTTCAAACAACATCAGGCGTGACTGGTTTCGACTGAGGCAAACAAAACGTTTGACCGTGCTAGTGTGAACGTGTTTCCTCTACTACCGTGCTAATTCCGTTCCCTTGGTTTGCGTCAAACAGCCTGAGTCAGTTTCAAACTGATTCAGGCTGCTTTGTTCGATGCAGTGTGGATTCACCCTTACTGTAACCAGGCGAAATCGTTAGGCTAAAAAGCTAACCTCAAAACCAAACAAAATCAAGTGACAACAAATAATTGTAAAATTTATTATGTATAAACTGAACTGTAACGAAGTTAAGATAAACATTTTCAAAACCTAAATAATAAATGGTATTAAATTTTGTTCGTGTTTTATTACCGGTAGTTAGATAGTTTAAAAAATCAACCCAATTTAGTCGTAGGCCTAGTTTTGGTTTTTATTTGCAACAGTTAGAAAAAGCTCATACTTGATTCAAATATATTTGTTTAGGCCTACTTATTCCATGGCTGCATAAAGACAATACTGATTATTAAATGTTTTACAGAAATGTTGCTTGCATAAAAAGCGATAGCGGTAAAAACTTTGTGAAATATTAGGCTAATTCTACGATTAGCCTAAGACGTTGTTGTTTGCAATTTGTTCTATTTAAGTATACATCCACCAATATTAAACATTATAATTACGTTCTAGAATATTTTCTTGTTCATATGTTGGCACTATTTTTAATTGGTCTATTGTAAAGCGTAACGCTTTCCCTAAACGATAACTGCTAAATAAAACTATACTAAATTTTATGACATCTGAAACATAGACAAATAGCCTACTTACCAATTCGTTGGTTTGTCGATTTGTGTAGTTAAATACAATAAACAGTTAATTTACGACACAATTACACTACATCACAATGAATACTTGAATATTGAATTGTTTTCAAGTAGAAACACACTTTCCCGACGATGTTTTAACTATAAAAACGCAGAACCTAACATAACCTAAAAACACGGACACTGCCCGATCACAAACTGATTGTTGAGGTAGGCTACGTAATTGCAAACAGATAAACATGATTGAGCGATAAGGAAGGCAGTGTGACGTCGACCAATGCCTTTGTCTACAGTATTCTGGTAATTATTCTCGTTTATTTACTTTCAATGAAAGGTTTAACAATATATATTTCAGACGCTAGGTTTCTTTATTTATTTCACGGTACGAGATAGTTTCATTCAAAACGGTTCCATAACCTAAAAACGCGTACGGTACTAAGCCTAACTATTTAATTTCGTAGTGTATGTATGTCAGCCTATCAACAACGTAGCTGCTTTATTTTAGAACCTTTGGGAAAATTCACATAGAGGTGCTTTTTAATACTCCTAAATGGAGAGTTAAAAATAGTTGAAAAAACGTTTCAAAATTTAGGATTTTGTATTTTATTTTCAATTACTGGTTGTTACTATTAAAAAAAATTTTTTTTATCAAACTTCGCTAATGAACTTTTGCCAACAACGTTCAACTTGGGCATGTTTTTATATATTTTCAACATTTCAAAAATTAAGAATTTCTGTGAAATTTAAGAAGCCTAACTATAATTAATTGATTTATATTAATAATAGGTTAATTACGTTATATATCATCCAGCAACAATCCAAATTTTTCCTTCGTGGGATTACCGGTTTCAACGGTAAACCGTCATCTTCAGATCCTTATTAGTGTTCCGCCTGTTCTGGCATCGTCTTCTTTACACATTTGGCACATTTAAAACATTTGTCACATTTATTAAGATTACAAACACGAAACAAATAAACATATTAGAATTAATACAAAAACCGACACACTAAGACATATACAGGTACATAATAGTACAGCAAATCGTTATGCTGGTCAACACGTGTTTGCTTACATTCATTACCATAGCAACCAACTTAGCAAATTTAGAATCGGTTTATTATTCTTCACAACCAATATCATTTTTATTTTAGATTAACAAACTAAAAAATCAAACACAAACATCAATGAAAATGCTTACTGTATCATAATTCGATTAAAACATCTGTTGTTACATATTATAATAAAACAGTCGATTTGAACCAAATACTTGACATAATTTTAGGTTAGGCCTACAATGAACCAAAACACGTTTATTTGCAACCAATTGGGCTAATTCAGAATCAGGTTTTTTACAATTCATCACATCTATTAGTGTTTTTTAGATTAGGTAAAAGCAAACAAAAGGATTACTGTATTATCTATAAAGGTTTACAAACTATAAATCTAAACTTTCGTGGCAAAAAAACCATTTTGCAATTCGATCACTGTAATGAAATGGAATGACTTTACTACCCTTTAAATTAAATCAAGCAATAGCGAAGCACTGCTGAGTCCACTAGTTATAAATAGAAATAACCCACAGTAAATGAACATAGTGGAACTAAAGTTAAGGAAATCTCATACAGTAATATTTCCGGAGAAAACCCTTCCCATGTATTCTCCATTCACTGTAATAGCAGATTAAATCTATGTATTATTCAAAATGAAACCACCAGCTCAATATCGAGCTGCATTGTAGGGATATTAAAAAGCAATTTATATGCATAGTCTTTGATTCTTCTGACACGTTAAGATAGATCGTCCTTGAGTGTGGGGCGAGAAAGGGAGAATGTTATCAAACTTTGTCGTAAAAATTTAAAGCAGAAAAAAACAATTTCTAACATTTAAATGTAAGCCAACGTTTGAAGTGAAATTGGTTTTAATTATTTTTATTGGACTAGTGGCTCCTCTACTGCTAGCTTCAATTTCCAACTCCGAAAGCGAAGCAAATGCAAACCGATTAATGTATACTCTTATATTTTATCAGAAAAAACGTTTGAAAAGTGACGTTGGACGTTGCAAATAAACGTATTTTGGTTCATTGTAGGCCTAACCTAAAATTATGTTCAGTTTTTGATACAACTCAGTTGTTTTATATATATTATGTAACAACCAATGTTTGAATTGAATTAAAATATAGTAAGCTTTTTGTTATTGTTTGCTTTAAGTTGGTCAATCTACCCTAAAAAACTATGAAGTTTTGAATAATAATAAACTGATTATAAATAATCTTACTTATATAATAATTCAGTAGACACTTAAACGTTTGGTAATCCTATTGATAGCTATTTCTGAACATCTACCAGGCCGATTTTAGTGCTGGTTGTTTTAAATAACAGAAAATGTTGTCATTATTATAACAAAATTATGAAATATCAATTTTATTTCATGGGCACATTTAAAAGGGCACTTTTTGAGTTTTTTGGCTTT
>JAGFPH010007979.1:0-27048 GCA_018207615.1 Philaenus spumarius | reverse complement strand
GTTCCAATCCATTCAGTAGTTTTTGCGATTTCGTGATGAGTCAGTGAGTGAGTGAGTGGTGTTTGGCTTATATACAGTATATATAGATTGGTTGATAACAAAGGATAAGAGGATGAAAGTCAAATTAATCGCTTTTTTGATTGCTATCATAAAATGTTGAACAATGAAGGCTGGACAATGGATAGCGTTTTTAACGTATTCCTGAAATGGCTTTCCGTTTGTTCTATTTATTTGAGTTGATAAAGACGGTTAACATTATTATTAATTTATTTATTCGTGACCAGATTTTATTCCCAATCTGTATTACCAACCTAACGGCGAAAAATATCCAATATTTTGCAAAACTACAAAACACGCGTATATAATTGTGCACTGTCATAAGGTACGGTATTTTTAACCAAGATGTACGTCGCTCCCTTCTACCTAACGTCCTTCACCGAGTATTGATCCACTTACAGGAGTGCAAGTTACAACCGCACATCCAAACGGCTAAATAAAACAGTCTTTGTATGTTTTGGTCAACCGATTTCTGTGTCAAAGCTGTGCTGAAGACACATCTAAAGCTGCATTTTTTGTTCATTTACGACGGATTTATAAACTTATGAATGCAGAGATTTTCTCTGTGCGTGTTATAGACTCGCAGCTCATTTTTAAGCACACTTTGTGCTGAACTCAAGTAGAAAAGAAAATATAATGGAAATAAACGGTACCAGAAACATACTTACTCACAAACATATTTAACTTATTAACACGTTCACTGCTAAGGACGCACATGTGCGCTTGACACTCCTATGAGAAGCGGCCGACGCACAGTGCATTGCAACCCCCGTACTAGAAGTATTTCCAATACACAATGCATTGCGTGCTTCGCACGCCAAACCCCGTATTGGGAGAGTTTTTAATACACAATGCATTGCTTGCTTCGCACGCCAACCCTCGTATTGGCAGTATTTTCAATACACAATGCATTGCGTGCTTCGCAAGCCAACCCCCGTATGTAACCCCAACTGTGGTTTCATAATTGTATTAAAGTAGGAGATATGGTACATTAAGGGTCTGCTGTAAGGGCGGCCATCTTGGATTTTTATCCCTTAAGAGCAATATTAAATTTCAAACCATTTATTTCGTTTACTTTTCATCATACAATTGTTTGCAAAGTCTCATTTTAAGCACAGTCACAATACGTATCCGTCTTGCAATTTAGATTTTTTTTAATGCTTTTGATTTGTTATGTAATTAACATTTTGTAAGTACAAAGTTTGAATTTTTTTCGTAACACAATAAAAAATTAAGAATGAAAAATAATTTGCAAGCCGGATCCGAAAATTTATAAAGAATATTCAATTTTTTTTTCAACACTCAATTACAAATGATAGACTTATAAAATGGTTTGAAATGAGGCAATGTCAAAGCGCTCAGCAGCAAGAAATTGCACTGTTTAGATTGGGATACAGTGAGAAGCGGTTGCGTTTTCGGTTGCTTTCTCGTTTACTGGAGCAGACCCTTAAAGTAGGAGAGTAAGTAAAAAATATTATTATTACTAGATAATAGAAAACTATTCGATCGATTTCGAACAAAGTTGCACAAAACATGTCAATTATGCCTATTATGCATGAAAAAAGGTTTTGAAATTTTTAGAAAAAATCCACTTTTTGGCCAAAATCAGTTATTATTATTATTAGATAAACGAGAATTTTTTGAAAGATGCTGTTTTTTTAATATGTTAGGGTACATTACGGGCTACAAATAAGCAAAATTTTATCAAAATCGTTAAAGCCGTTTTTTTAATAAAAAATTGTAACAGATTTTTTGGGGTTTTTTTGGCTAAAAAGAGAATTTTTTTCAAAATTTTTCAAAACCTTTTTCGTGCATCTATACAGGTCTAATTGACAAGTTTTTTGCAAATTTGTTCGAAATCGATGGAATAGTTTTCCCTCTAGCTTTGTATACGTACAGACATACATACAGACAGACATTTTGTAAAAAAACACTTTTTTATACTCAGGGGTCTCAAAACGGATAGTTCCACAAAAACCTCAACATCGATTATTTTTTTGCGATTACTATACGTTCTGTATACTATAGTATAGTGAGAAAGTAAAATGTTTTAAGGGAACTTGCCAATACATGGAAAGTGAATAGCAAAATAATTCGACCGTGCAGCTGAACCGCTGATTTGAATTGAGCAAATTTCCAAAATTAAGTTTATATACCTATGTTTTAGGGTTTCAACCGACAATTTGGGAAATAGGTCTACTTACGACGGTGCTGAACAGCTGCCTCTTTGTACGAAATATATTAGTGGAATTTGTTTGCGCCTGAGCCTCCAGCTTCGACTCACGCGCTCCTTCGTTACACTCGCAGTGGAAAAATTTCGCTTTGCGATGTTGCACCTCGATCTTGTGGTTTCGGGCTACGAGCTTCGCTTCGCTCGCAGCGTAAAAACTCGCCCGTCGGCCTCGGACGAGAAGATGCATCCAAGGTAAAATCCACCACGTGGCTTTGAACAGTGTATGTTTATGGTATTTACGTTTTGATCGATTTTGGATGAAGCTTAAATTTGAAGAAAGTTAACGTGAATTAATTCGAGATTCAGACCCTTTTTCTAAAACTCTTGGGAGGTTAAAGTTTGCCAACTCAGAATACTGACATTTGAAGGGATATCGAAAACAAAGTTTCAGAAATATCGGATTTTGAAATGCAGCTAAAAATATTCCAATAAGATTATGTTTCTAAAAGAGAATTTGTTAAGGCATAGACACTTATGTACTACGGAGTGGGAAAAACTTTAGCGGTTCATTTTCCTGTTAAAATGTTTTCTAAACGTATTTTTCTTTAACGTTTATTCTGGTAATTACATTCTAGTCAGTACAGAACCATAAAACTCAAAAACAATCACAAAACCAGCTACATTCATTAGGTAGGTCGTAGTAAAATGTAGTACAATAGTGTGAATGATTCGACCACGCAGCTGAACCGCTGACGTGAGTTGAGCAAATTTCCAAAATTAAAGTCCTATGTTTTAGGGTTTCAACCAACAATTTATAGGTCTATTCACGACGGTGCTGAATAGCTGCAAAATGCTTCGCACGCCATTCCACATATTGGGAGTATCTTCTATACACAACGCATTGCGTGCTTCGTACGCCAACCCCGTGGTAAAATCCACCTCATGGCTTTGAACCGGGTAGGCGTACTCTTATGGTATTTTACGTTTTGATCGATTTTGGGGGAACCAAGCGAGCTATAAGGTCGTGTAAAAAAAAAAATATACGGAATAACATAATACATTTATATTTGTAGAAAAAACTCTAAAAATCATTTATTCTCGTAGCAAAAACCTAGAAAAATAGTTACGTTCGGTCAAAAAACGAGCTTCCGTTGGTTGGACTTTTTTGGCTAACGAACTCGTCCGAGCGACGTAGATAATCAACATGTGCACCAAATTTGGAAAAAATCGGACTTAAAATGCGGCCGCTATTATATATTATATATATATATATGATTTTTAATGACACCCTAAAAGGTGTTCTGGGGACCATGATCGGTGCTCATTTGCTACTCCCGACCTTGGGTCTTACTATAAGGGCCACTGCCATAGCTCATTTTTCCTATGGAAATTCGCTAACAAGAAAACTATCAGGCAATGAACACTATGCGGAGAAGAGAACGGCAGGGTGCGTATAACGCTATCACCCCACTACCACTGCCTCTCTCGCTGTCGGCGTCGATTGCAAATTTTACGCGTTTCGTGCTATGTTCAGAAGCATTTTTATCATACTTTATCAACATTATTCAAAAACCGAAGATGTAGATTTTAAGAATTGTAGGTTTTAATGTCTACTTTAAGAATTCGTTTGGTAAATTTACATCTGGCCACTCAGGTTAATAGGGCAAGATAATGACCTAATTTGTTTATACTGTAAAAATTGTGGAATAACTATTAATGTGACAAATTTCATCTTCCGCCTGTTTGAAGTACACTTAATAAACAATCGTTTTCCGAAAGATCTACCCTTAATATTGTAAATTAACAAAGGTATGCATTTTTGAAAAATAGTAATTTTTAAGCGTTTTCCCTATTTTTTCGATGGAAAATGGTCCGATTGTGTTCTAAAAAAAAAAATTATATATATATTTTGTAGGCTTTTTAATTCTCTACAAATGTCCTATTGGAAGTGTCGTGATCAATTCATAAAATTTTATAATATCAATGAAAAACTCCAAAAAAGTCCTAATTTATTGTAATTTTTGTTTACAAAAAATGCTCAAAAGCTCCTTGCCTGATAGTTTTTGTATTTCACATAACTGTGTGCTACCCTGAAAGTCACTGTGGATGTCGCTTGCTGTTAAATTTAATAACAAAATTAGCCTTTTATTTTGCTCTATTGACTGGTCTGTTATTTGTAATTCTTTGTCGGCTGTCCGACTTGTTTCTAATTTTACGATTTGTAATAAAATTTTAATCCATATAATAAAAATGAATCGCCGTTCCTTTGTAAGTGCATCACTTTGAGAACGGCTGGACCAATTTGGCTATTTTTTGTTTTAAAATGTTCGTAATAGTCCGAACTAGGTTTTTATATAAAGAAAATTTTTAAAAGTTTAGCGTAAAGTTTAAAATTTGGAAAAAACTAAACAGCCGCATAGAAAGAGTTCTTAGAAAAAATTTCAAGTGACAAAAAAGTTTATTGCAAAGTGCTTGACCTAAAAAATTGCTTCCAAATCGATTTCGTAAATTTTATTTTCTTCATACATTTTAGAAAATTTTGTAAAAAATAAAATGTCCGAAATCGATTTGGAAGCAATGTTTTAGGTCCAAGCACTTTGAAATAAAAAATTTTTGTCTCTTGAAACTTTTCCTTTTCGAGATATTAGCAACTTTATGTCGATTTATTTCAACACGTTTAGGGCCGTCATTTTGTTTTGGGTGGTCCGATTTTTATTTTCTTTATGTCATTTTCTTAGTCTTAAATAGACCTTTAGAATGAGGTATCGCATGACCGTACTTCCCATTTAAAAAATTTGAGTTGCCCCCGAAATCCCCCATTTTTGGGCGACACTCAAAATTTCCTATAACGTCAAAAGATACTTTGGATTAAGTTGGTATCGTTAACCAAAAGATATTTGTTTATTTTAACAAGCAAAAAAATTAAAGGGAGGGATACGGACTTTTTTTACACACAGTATAAGCCATCGGAATATTTTGTTCAACAATATAACCATGAAAATATATAATTAATGGTTGAACCATAACTAGCGCCCGTGTATCATTGGTCAGCTCTGTTTGGACAAATCGCGAAGTTAGAATAGTCTGTTTAACACAAGAGTAAAGTTTCATAAGATCTCTATTATATAAACAAATGCATGTCATTCACGCAAAATCTCTGGTCCTACTGCGCATGCCTCACGATCCAGGTCACCGGTATCCCCACCACCACCCTACTCCGATCCAAGTGCGGCCACGTCATCGGCAGAATCCAGGTCACCGTTTCATCCAACACCCTAATTCGTTCGATTCAAGTACCTTTGTCCTAATCTAATCAATGAAATATCAAAGTTTACAATAGTCTGTTTGCATTTGCTTCATTGCAAAGGTTGGTGAGCGAAGCGAGCAGGGTGGAGCTTTCTATTAGTTGTACACAATATTCTTTGAGTAATAACAATATGTTTATTAAATCTGTACTTTCAAGAAATATTAACTTCATATCGCGTCTGGAGTTTTAATACTCTCAAGATTTATAATCTCCATTAAAAGAAAGTCTGAAAGCTTTAGCCTTGTTAAATCTAGCTGGCTAATTCATCTCGTCATGGTTATTAAACTTTGCAATCTTCTTTTCTTGGGTACAAACTGTTTTCTCTTGTCTTTTGTAGCTTGGAACATCATTCAAATTTTAAAATTTTGTTATAAATTATAAACTCACCACATTAATTGTTTAAGTATAACTTTGAGTTGGACAAGTTGTTCTTTATATCTAAAAAATTGAAACTTTCCATATATTTTAATCTAATAACTTTTGTTTCTAAAAAACACGCCCATAAATTATGAAAAGTTGATTGATCGTTTTTGAAAGTTTCAGTTCTAGCTTTACATGATTGGTTTCATCATGTTGGTCTGCTAGGTGCCACACATTTGCAGTGCCTTGTTACTTGCCAGTTTTATTTATGAATTTGTAAACAAATCAGGATTTTATTTTGAGAATTTTCACGAATAATATATATTGTTATGTTACTTATGGCTATTGATGAAGTTTGTTTTTAAGACATTATAGGTTATTGACTTTTTACCTAAGCAATAACTATAGATTATTGATGACGTTTGCACCTAAGCATTTATAGGATATGATGATGTTTATACCTAAGCATTTATAGGCTATTGATGACGATTGTAGTTTAGAAATTATACGTTATTGACGTTTTACCTAAGCAATAATTTTGTAGACTATTGATGACGTTTGTACCTGAATTTATAGGATACTGATGACGTTTGCACCTAATAACTTATAGGATATTGGTGATGTTCGAACCTAAGCATTTATAGGATTTGGTGACGATTGTAGAAATTTGAGGTAATTGACGTTTTATCTAAGCAATAATTGTAGACTATTGATGACGTTTGGACCTAAGCATTTGTAGGATATTGATCATGTTTGTATCTAAGCATTTGTTGGATATTAATGACGATTGTACTTAAGAAATTGTATGCTATTGAAGTTTTAGCTAAGCAATTGAAGACTATTTATGACTTTTGCACCTAAGCTTTTATAGGATATTGACGTTTGCACCTAAGCATTTATAGGCTATTGATGACGTTTGTACCTAAGTATTTATAGGCTTTTCATGACGTTTTGCATTCAATTATTTATGGATAGGCTATTAATGATGTGTATAATAATACCTAAGCAATAGTACGCTAATTACATTTGTACCGAAACTATTGTGGGCTATTGATGTTTGTACCAACACATTTGTATGCTATTTACGTTTGAACCTATTATGCATTTATAAGGTACTGGTGTACCTATACAAATTTAGGCTATTGACTTTTTTTAATTTCTCCTAAGAAAACTATTGTCGTTTGTACCAATGCTTCGTAGGCTATTGAAGTTTGTATAAATGCATTTATAGTCTATTGATGATTGTGCCATGCATTTTTAGGCTATCGAAGCTATTGGGTATCAAATGCCATGCAGGCGGTTGAAGTTTAACCAATACATTTGGAGCTATTGACCTCTGTACCTATGCATTTGTAGGCTATTGGTTTCTGTACTATACATATTTGTAGGCTATTGAAAATTGTATACGTGCATTTGTAGGTCATTGAAGTTTGTATATTTGTATTTGAAGGATATATACCTATTCATTGATGGACCAACTTTAATTTTGTAATTATTATTCAAGTAATATTTTGCTATTTCCCTAAGTCCTTTTGGAACTCTTATTTTTACCGTATGCGCAAACTTTCAAGAAATTATGTATTTATTTAATATTATCATTGTGTTGTAAAATTTCCTTTCACTCTCAACGTTTGCTTCAACTCTTCCCTTCCTTAACGTGACCCCCCAAATCCTAAAGGACATTTTATCTTAGCTTGTCATTGCTATACAAGGAGTAGAATCAAAGGCTATGCATATAAATTGCTTTTTAATATCCGTTCAATGCAGGCCGCTATTGAGCTGGTGGTTATATTTTGAATGGTACAAAAGATTTAATGTAGCATTAAGGTGAACGGAGAGGTAGGCCTTCTTAGACCTTTCATCTCTGCCTTCGCAGGTAAATATTCCTGTGGTTTGGGAATTCATTAATTTGCAATTTCAGTTGTAGGATTACTAATGTGTTTAAATTAAGTCAGTTTTCATAAAATCTCTGGCTATTGATATAAACCGGTTTTTCTATTTTATAACAAAACTAGAGGGCTCCTCCCCTTGTTCGCTTCGCTCACCAATTGGTCAATTTTTAATAGCGATATGCGTTTGAATTATGAAGCAGTAAGCCTTTTTCTAAGCCTTTTTCTAGATGTGCTATTACTAAAACCAAAAAAAGTTGGCAGCAAAGAATAATTACCTGATTATAAATTTGTCAATTTGGTTGCTATGGCAATAAATCTAAACGCTTTCAAGAAACGTGCATTGGTTCAGTGTAGGCTTAACCTAAAATTGTGTTATGCTTGTAATCAGCTGTTTTATTTGTAATATGCAACAACAGATATTTGAATACAGTAAGCCTTTTTCGTTTATTTTTGTGTTTGCTTTTATTTTGTTAACTTGACCTAAAAAAGTTGTTGTGAAAAATTAACTATTTCTAAATTTACCAAGTTGATTGTTATGGAAATGAATGTAAATGCATTCAAAAAACTTGAGTTGGTTGAGTATACAGGCCTAACAATAAATGGTGTTATTCTTTTGTTCCGAATCAGCTGTTTAATCTATAATATGTAAAAACGGATGTTTGAATTACAATAGAGTAAGCATTTTTCCATCGTAGGAAAGAAACATAAGAAATATACATAAAAACTGAATTTTATAAAATGTATTTATATTTTGAGGTTAGGAGGTTTAAACATTTTTGTATTGTGTGCACTTAACTTCCACAGGGAACCATCCTTGCCAGTGTTAGAAATTTGTACAGTGTTTTTGTTCAACTGTTTTTATAGTATGTGTTATGTATATTTATTTATTAATATGACTATGTTTGAAGATCTGACGATGATATCATAGATAGCCTATGTCGAAATCGGTAATTTGGAAAAAAAAAACTACAAACGAAGATTGTGACGGACCATATAAGGTAATAAAAAAATAATGTTAGAAGGAGATCTAAAAAATGGGTACTATATTAATATTTTAGTACTTTATTCTTATTATTTTTTGAAAATCTTTATCAAAGTTTACAACATGTCAAAGATTCATCAAAGTTTGAAGAGCGAATTATTTCGTCAAATTTCTCTGATGGAGAATCTTTGATCAAAGAAATTTGATAGTGTAATATGTATCTTAGCCTATAGTATAACTTATTTTGACTCTTGCCTGCACAATAGTTGAAATTAGCGTCTCTCACAACTTTACTATCGGGGAAAGAATCGACTCTGTTCAAGCGATTGTATACAGTAACAAGTGTTCTAACTCATTTAAATCTATTTGAACCCGAACCGCAGAAGCAATGTGAGCTACTAAACTGACAGAAATGTCTACACAACACAAACAGTGCGGAAGCGGGGGGGGGGGGGGGGGTGAACTAATTTCGACTTTGATCTCCTTCGACGTAAAGTATATTGACACGCAATTTCATTTGTATGCAAATCTGTTCACCGGTTTGATCAATATGCATTCAGACCACAAGAGTAATTAGTTGTCAAACTGCGCTGGATTGACAAAGATGGGAGACTGGCCCGAGGAACTTTGCTATTGGTTAATCAAAGACTGAGACAACCGGCTTTATCTGAACGGTTCGGTTTTTGTATTGGAGTTCTCTCGGTGGAGGACACGACAATATTAAACACGAGGGGAAATAGTTGAGTGCTTCGCACGCAAAACGTCGCGTCATGCTCTCACGTTCTTCTTAAACCCTTTTAGTGCCACGTGCCGATGCGATCGGTGCCACATACGTATGCAAGAAGTGCCAACTCCGATTGCATAGGCGCATTTAATATTTGTGCACATAGTTCCTATGAATTCTAACAGATGGCGTTGGCGTTCACTTAGTTGTATAAAGCAATCTTTCAGCTCTAAACCTATGTAAAAATAATCTTATTTGGACAGAAAATAGTCGAAATACTATCGATTTAGTGAACAGCTGTTCTGGCCTGGCAGACACAAGTTCTAGCGCAGTTGAGTTGAAACATTGTTACTGTTGTGTTTATTAGAATTTCTATTGTATTTTTATACATTTTAGGACAATAGACTTGTGTTTTTTGGTATTGTGTTTTATTTTAACTAACTTTTGTTGTTCATTTAGTTTAATATTATTTTCAATTCGTTTTTCTTTAGTGATAGTTACTGTAGGCTAGGCCTAGCTAACATACAAACTTTGTTTACTATAACTATTTAGGCCTAGAGTGTTTACTTCATTTCTTTGTTTACTTAAAATGTCTTCGAATTTATTGAAGATAAAAATGGTAGTGACTGGATATTTATATTTAATTAGTATAGTATAGTATAGTATAGTTACTCTTCTTTACCAATTGCGTTTATTGTAAAAAAGGCGTGAGATATAAACTTTGTCTTTTTAATGTATTTTTTGTTTTTTGTTATATTTTTAAGATTTTTCTAATAATGTATAAAATATATTCTTCTTCAATAATAATTAATTATGCTTTAATATGATAGTGAATGATTCAAATAGTGTTATGGCACTCCAAACTCAGTTTTTAACAAAATTTTAGTTTTAAAACCAGCTGTTTATGAAATTTTTTAAATTTTGTAAAAAAGGTTGACCAGTTTCAATCTAAGAATCAACATAAATATAGTTTTTTTTAGATGAGTTAAAAGTTTTATTAGTATAGCATGAATAGTTTATAAGTTATGAATTGTTATATAAAAACACTACAAAAATGCAAAAACGGCTTGGCACTTTTAGACGAATCTTGCATATTGGGCCTGGCACTAAAAGGGTTTTAAAATCAGTTTTAAAAATAAGAAGCAATCATATATCTTTACTAATATTATAAAGAGGTAAAATTTGTTTGTTTGCAGGCGGTAATCTCGGGAACTACTGAACCGATAGAAAAAGTAGTTTGACTAATAAAAAGCTACACTATCTCTGAGTAACACAGGCTATAATTCATTTTGAAAAAAACATTTTTATTTAAATATTTGTAAATTCAGTCGGAAAGAATCTTAGGTTGGGTCTGGACTGATGAATTACGATAGCAACCAATTGAATAAAATAACAGATAAAACAACTGTTTGCTCTAATATTTCCACTGACAGCTGATTTCACACTTTGAAGCAACTTGTATTTCTGACTTTTAGGTTAGGTTTTTATTAAAGTGCAGACCTGAGCCTTGCTGATTCTTTTCTTTTAACCTTTATTATAACCGCTGTTATAAAATGTACGAAATAATTTGATTCGAACATTTAACATTATTTACCATATCAGCTTTAGGGTTATTATTAAGGCTGCACCTTTATTATAAAGAAAACATAACAAGATTATATGTATAGAAGAAGGTTCCAATGGGGTTGGCGCGCGGAGCACGCAGGGGTTTCCCCTAGTTTAATTGATGAGTTAATTTGTTAAATAATCTGTCGATAATATATTTAGTGCTTTCTTGCTATGGCAACTACACTGTTTTACAGTATACAACTCAATAGTGTTTATCGAAATATATGGCTTTGTACTAATGTCTAGAATTATATTCATTTGATTTTAAGTTGGTGTGGTTATTTATTTATCTATATATATATATATAAGCCAAATCCACTGACTCACTGATCATGATTTCTCAAAAAATACTGAGCGAATTGGAACGAAATTTTTTATGAAGCTACATTTTGGATCATAGGTGCCTACTGAGAAAGGTTAAAAAAAAATCGAAATTCTAGAGGGGGTTTGGCGGGATCAAAGTTACCAAATCACGATTTCTCCAAAACCACTGAACGGATTGGAACGAAATTTGGTATGTAGCTTCCTCTAGGGCCATAGATGCTCTCTAAGAAAGGTTTTTAAAAAAATTCGAAATTTTAGAGGGGCTTGGGGTGTTGGGTCAAAGTTACTAAGTCATGATTTCTCCAAAACCACAGAACAGATTGGAATGAAATTTGGTATGTAGCTTCCCATAGAGCCATAGGTGCTCTCTAAGAAATGTTTTCAAAAAATTCGAAATTTTAGAGGAGGTTTGGGGGAGTAAGTTACTAAAAAAAACCAAAGAACGGATTGGAATGAAATTTGGTATGTAGCGTCCTCTAGGGCAATATGTGCTTGCTAAGAAAGGGTTTAAAAAAAAATCGAAATTTTAGGGGGGTTTGGGGGTCAAAGTTACTAAAACAAAACCACCGAACGGATTGGAATGAAATTTAGTGTGTAGCTTCCTCTAGGGCCCTAGGTGCTCGCTAAAAAAGATTTTTAAAAAATGCGAAATTTTAGGGGAGGTTTGGGGGGTTCAAAGTTACTAAAAATCGCCATAAGAAATACATAGTGTGTAATATATTTATTGATACATATAATATATTTTTTGTTAATATACATTTAACTTTGATTTGTCTATCCGTGCAAAGCCGGATCGGGCCAGCTAGTTCATATCTGCGAACGAAGTCGTGGTTATCCCTGCTGGTATTAAATAATAATCGTTTTATATTATTTACACTTTAGAAATGATTAAACGTTTTCTCCTTTGCGATTAACGATCTCTTTCCATTTTTTAAATAATAGAGATGGTAAGTTTTCAAAAATCACCCTGAATATTTCCTTACATCTATATATATAAAACAAAGTCGAGTTTGTTAGACCAATTATAACTCAAGAACCAATTTTATAATCTTTGATTTGTTGGATTTGTCTCCGCCCCGAATAGCAGAATATCTATTAAAATATAGGAAATATACTTAAATAAAATTAAACACACAAAATAATTTTAGGTTAGGCCTAGACCGATGAACTAACACAGCCATGTTATTTGAATGTATTTACATTCATTACCATAGCAACCAATAAGATAAAATAACAGATAAATAAAAATGAAATGCTGTTCGTTGGTAAGCGCATCACTTGAGAACGGCTGGACCAATTTTGTTATTTTTTGTTTCAAAATCTTCGTAATAGTCCGAATTAGGTTTTTATGAGTAGAGTACCGGCCACCTGAGCACAAAAGGGGAGGGGGGCCAATCGCACGACTCTAAACCCTCACGTGACCCTGGGGTGGGTGTGGGGGGTGGAGGTGGACGTGGGGGGTGGGATTTCCACCTCGCCGCCATTTTGTTTCCGCCATTTTTTCTTTTTTTTCTTATTTTTTTTTTTTTTTTTTTTGGCAGCCATCTTTTTTGTAATAATTAATATTTAATACTTTGAAAAAAGTTTGGATGTCTCCGAGAATCGAACCGGGTACCACCATTACCCGAGTCCGCGACGCTACCGATTAGGCTGCACTGACGCTGTTAAGAAGTAACTACCTAGTCGAGTATATAAGTTTAGACCTTGTGTCCGATTGTAGACCTGGGTGGGTGTGGGGGTGGGTGTGGGGGTGGGGGTGGGGGTGGGGGTGGGAGTTGGTGGTGGCGGAAACGCCAGTAACAATCCTCTGTCCATTTCTCACTGTGTTATAACTACAGAGTAGAAATCACGCTTGCTTTATATAGCCGTCTAACTAGCACACAGGAAACGGATTGTAACATGGCAACCTGCCAAGATAATTTCACCATCTGGTTCACTGACTATCACTCTGGCCTCGATATCGCACATATTTGATACTAGTTTGTCTCAATCAGGGTATTAAAAATAAAAAACTGTTAAGATCTATATACGTTTATTCTTATATATATTTTATTACAATTCATAGTTTTTTTTTCAGTTAACAGTAGCAATTAATATGTAAAGAAAATGTTTTATAAGTATAGTCTGATGTAGTCCACTATCCATCTTCTGCATATCGGACAATCGGCAAATCGGCTAACACATTGAGGGCAGAAGACATGTCCGCAGGGAAGTAGAGCAATGTTCGGTATGTTGAGTAAGCAGACAGTACAGGGACTCCGCATCTGGCTAGGATTGTTCACTTCGGGTTGCTGTAAAAACACACATCATTAGTATTTATATAATGAAGATTGTTCAATTTTGGTTGTAAGAAAAAAGCATCATTAGTAGTTCTCATAAAATACTCGACAATCATCAACAATAGACTTACACATGTATTGGTAGGTGGACGTCCAAATTGTTGTAAGGCGAATATACCATCTTCCGTTAAATCTATTAAATCCTGCCTCATCATTCTCCAAACATGAAGCGCAAACGTGCCGCATGTTCTGTAGTACGAAAACGACGCTGCTACCTTTAAATCGTTTACTATCGAGTTCAGAGCGGACAATGAATCTTCCAAAACCTCTAGCGTTGTATCTCGAGACGGCATCCCTTGAATTGGTTGACAAATGTTAGCTCGGTTTGGATGACCCGAAGTTGAAGAATAATCATTCCTAAGCTAAAAAAGAAAATACAGGTGTTATTATTATTATTATTATTAATTAAACATTAAGGTAGAGGAAAAACAGTTTTAGATGCTTACATAGTTCGCATGGCCGTAGGCCTGAAGGTAATGCATCAATCGACACATGTATTCATTTTGATCGGCTGCGGATGAAGAAGAAGAAGGTGACGCTGAAGGTAGATTCTCAACATGTGCAGAAGGTGATGCTGATGCCGAAGGAAGGTGTAGATTCTCAATGGACTCATCGGGTGAAGAAGAAGGTGATGCTGATTGAAGGTTTGCCGAAGGAGGGTGTAGATTCTCAATGGACTCGGATAATGGGAATTCCACAATATCTGGCTCGTAATGTTCAATTTCTGGTATCTCGGGTCGAATATTGTTATTAACCATTTTAAACTGTAATTTGAGAATAACATTACTGAAAAATATTTGTTTGTCTTTAAATAATCTATACACTAAAACCAGTATCGAAACTAAACAATTGATAATGAAAAAGAGATGTTCAAAATCAATACAACCATAATCAAATCCTACAGTATTACAAGTCACTTTTGTTGAATAAATATTAAAATTTGCTTTCAAATGTTTTTGAATAGAAATCGGTAATTCAAGTTCTTCTATATTACTATTAGTAATTAGAACATAGCTCAAATAATGTTTTTGGTGATGAATTCAATCATAAACTGAAAATTATACTTACTTGAATTGTAATAAAAATATATAAGAATAAACATATTATGCTGCTG
This sequence comes from Philaenus spumarius, assembly GCA_018207615.1. Classification (NCBI taxonomy): domain Eukaryota; kingdom Metazoa; phylum Arthropoda; class Insecta; order Hemiptera; family Aphrophoridae; genus Philaenus; species Philaenus spumarius. The sequence continues at coordinate 12,168 of JAGFPH010007979.1, read as the reverse complement.
CTGTCTCCGTTACAATGGATTTACATTTGTATTTCCAGTTTAACGGATTTTCCTATGTGCTCGGTAACGATTAATTTTTTATCTTTTAAATCGCGTATCTGCGACTCGGTCAGAGTCTGGTAGCGTTTTGGTAAAAACACTTTGTTCGAGGTATCTTCTAATAAGTCGTTGAGAACGACTAATATGCTCGGACCATAATTGGTTTTTATGCGGTGGGCGTCTGCAATCGTATATTGCTTCCCGATAGTCAGACTTTTCAAAGAAACAAACTCGTTTTCTTGCGGAGCGATTGAGTTGAAAAAGTCAACGGTATTGACGGTAACCATACTCACTAAGAAGAAGAAGAAGAAGAAACTAACGTTGAAACAGACCCGACACTTAGATGTGTACCGATAGGAGACAGCTGATGAACTGATAATGGATAGTAAATGTAACACGCTTTTATACTAATTTCGAGGCCATACTGCTGCACTGGAATTCGGTCTCCGATGCGGTGAATGCGAAAGATTCGTTCGCTTTTTCACGGATTTTACATGCAATTGAATGGGGATCGCAATCACATTGCGAGTCTAGTTTGCGTAGTGTGTGATTCACTGTCAAAGACCCTCTTACAATTTGTGCTACTTTCTCTTAGAACAACCGGCTAGAAGTGTCTTACACTTTCAACAACTTTGACCTCGTTTTACTATTTAGTGCCTATTCGTCAAAACCTTATTCATTCTGCTCCGGACCACAGGTGAGTTAACATATTCGCTCTCTCTAGCTCTCTCTCTAAAATGTCATCTGCTTACATTTTGTCTACTTTGCAAACTTATGTAACAAAGTTTCGACTCTACGGTACTAAAATTGTTTTCAAATTCAATTCACCACCCGAAGGTGTGGAAGAAATTCAATGGATTAGACAAGGTTTGAACGAACTTGTAGAGACTATGACAAGTGAAACGACTGACGAAGACTATTTAGGGTTTACTTTTCGGAGCCTCAATTTAAAAAATAAGGATCCGGGATTCTTAGCTTTTAGGCCTGCATCGGAGGTGACTGCTGATATCATGTGGAAAATTTTTGGGGGTATTATACAGAGTAACGCCGAGGCTTGTACATCCTGCGACACATTTAAAGTAGAATGTACTAAAGTTAAAGTGCCGTTAGGTCGTGGGAGGGTTAGACCGGGACTATATAATAATTTCAATGACGAATGTAGAGGAAGAAACGGTATTTTAGTAATAAAAAACACAGACTCTCTGTGTTTGCCGTGCTCCCTCGTAGTTGCTATAGCTCATGCGGAAAAAGACAAGGACTATAAACTTATACGTATGAATAGAGGTAACAGACAGACTCTTAGAGCCCGACAACTTATGCTCGATGCCGGGGTTCAACTCACCGACGAGGGTGCGGGAGTGCAGGAGTTGCATCAGTTTCAAAATCATCTGCCTCTACACAAAATTACGGTGTACAGTTACGGAAATAAAGGTCGTGATATTTATTTCGAAGGCGATGTGCAGAATCCTCGCTACAAACTAAATTTAATTTTTCACAATGGCCATTTCAACGTAATCACTAGTTTGACCTCCGCGTTCGCTTGCCAATATTACTGCGAGGCGTGTCACATTCCTTTCAATAATCGTCATGAGCACAGATGTTCCTCCACCTGTTACTCTTGCAAACGTTCCCCGCCGTGTTTGCTGGAAAACGACGGAATCTATTGCGGGGATTGTAACAGAAAGTTTATGAATAGAGACTGTTTTACATTTCATTTAAAAAATATTTGTAAAACTTTAAAAAAGTGTCCCGATTGCTAGAAAATGCTTATGTTGAAAAAACGTCGTTCAAAGCACGTGTGCGGTGAAACTTTTTGTAAAGTGTGCAGAGAATACATGGTGCCGAACCACCGGTGTTACATGAAAGTAGATTATAGGAAGCCTATATCTAATGGATTTCTTTTCATTTTCTTTGATCTAGAGACACGTCAAGATGAAATACTTGACAAGGCCAACGTTCATCGTGTAAATTTGTGCATATCCCAACAGTACTGTTGGAAATGTATAAACGGTGATTCGTGTCAAAATTGTTTCGATCGTACTCGAGTTTTCAGAGATGATCCCATCAACGGCTTCATGTCGTACGTTATGGAGGTACGAAGAGCGTACAAAAAAGTGTGTATCCTGGCACATAACGGACAAGCGTTCGATTTTCAATTTCTCCTTAAATATGTGCTCGAAAAAACTCAATTCACTCCTAAACTGATTACACGCGGTACAAAGGTAATCCTCATGGAAATCGATAATGTTAAATTTATCGATTCTTTGAACTACATGCCCATGGCTCTGTCAAAACTTCCTAAAGCTTTCGATCTACCTCCGGAAAAAAAGAAAGGCTACTTCCCACATCTGTTCAACACATTGGCCAATGAAAATTATGTAGGTCCTATCCCCTCTAAAGAGTTTTACTGTCCCGACTCTATGTTCGACAAGAACAATAAAGAGTTTATCATTTGGCACGACGAGCAGATTCGTAACGAGTACGAATTTGACTTTCAAAAAGAAATCTTTGAGTACTGCCTTTCGGACGTAGACATTTTGGCTCAAGCGTGTATTAAATTCAGAGCCTCGTTTCTCAAAGAGTGTAACGTTGACCCTTTTCTAGAAGCCGTGACAATAGCAAGCGCATGCAACCTCGCGTTCAGACGTAATTTCCTGAAACCAAATACGATAGGAATCGTTCCTAAGAGCGGATACCGATCTGTCGACCTCCAGTCTAAAATCGCTTTACAATGGTTGACTTGGGAGGAGGATCAGAGAGGGATTCGTATGGAGCACGCCGGTAGAGGTCGCGAAGCTATCGTCAATGGCGTGAAAGTGGACGGATTGTGCGACGGAAAAGTTTTCGAATTCCACGGGTGCTACTGGCACGGATGCCCTAAATGTTTTCCGTACAGCCGCGATGAACCTCTTCAAGACGACCCGTCCGATACGCACAATGCACGGTTAGCGAGAACAAGAGCCAAAATAGCTAAACTCGCCCGACTGGAAGTCGTAGAAATGTGGGAATGCGACTTTATAAAACTCAAACAGCGAAACGTTGAAATGGCCTACCTCGACTCTCACCCGATGATGCATACCGTACCCCTCGATCCTCGCGATGCGTTTTTCGGTGGCCGAACGGGTAATGCAAAGTCGTACGTAAAATGCAAGGTGGGCGAAACGATTCAGTATGTCGACGTTTGTTCGCTTTATCCTTGGGTTTGCAAGTACGGTAAATACCCTGTAGGGCACCCGAAAACGCATATAGGTGACGACGAATGCAGGAAACTTGGTATGACTGTTGACGGACTTCTTAAATGCACAGTACTCCCTCCTCGTGAATTGTATCATCCTGTACTTCCCGCAAAGATGAACAAAAAATTGATGTTTGTTCTTTGTCGGACTTGCGGACAAAATTCACTAGGGGAGTGTACACATAACGCCGACGAACGAGCACTGACAGGTACTTGGACAATGGACGAGATACGGAAAGCTGTGGACAAGGGTTACGTCGTTATTGAAATGCATGAGCTATGGGAGTATAAAATGGCGTCGTTTGACAACGGGGACGGACTTTTCACGGAATTTATAAATACATTTTTAAAAATTAAACAAGAGGCATCGGGCTATCCGGGGTGGTGCCAGACCGAGGAAGACAAGGCAAACTATATCGACGATTATTTTACAAACGAAAATATTAGACTAGATCCGACGAAAATTTGTAAAAATGAGGGGCTTAGGTCGCTTGCAAAATTAATGTTGAATTCGTTCTGGGGTAAATTCGGTCAGAGGGAAAATCAAACAAAAACATTCATAATAAGACAGCCTTCGGAATTGTTTAAAATGATAGTCAGTCCGTCCGTAGACGTAAACCATATCCAAGAAGTGAACGAAGACGTAGTTGTAGTAAATTGGCAATATGTTGAGGACTCCTGCGAAGTACTCCCGACTGTGAACGTGGTACTCGCCGCGTTCACTACTGCTCACGCAAGACTTAAACTTTACGATTACCTGGACGCCTTAGACACTTAGGTGGCCTACTATGATACTGATTCTGTTATTTACCTGCACAGAGAAGGATTACACAAAGTAGAGACTGGAGACTACCTCGGACAGATGACCGACGAATTAGCCGACTACGGGTCGGGATCTTACATTACAGAATTTGTATCAGGCGGTCCAAAAACCTACGCCTACAAAGTTCTGTCTACTAAATCCAACGACCCCGTGACTGTTTGCAAAGTAAAAGGCCTATCGTTGAACCTTCGCACTTCGGGTGTGGTGAATTTTGAATCGATGAAACGGATGGTACTAGATAGAGATGAAGACCCGCTCACTGTTACAGACACACGCATAAGAAGAACTGTAGATCGTGAGGTCGTAACCGTGAGCGAGACGAAACTGTTTAAAATCACTGGAGCAAAAAGAAAGAGACATGGAGAGTACGATTCTTTACCTTATGGGTACATTAAAATTCCGCGACTAGAAAGAGCGATATGTTGAACTCTCTCTGTGTGTGTGTGTGTGTGTGTGTGTGTGCGTGTGTGTGTCTATGCGTGATTGGCCCTCTGGCGAAGGGACTATAATCCTCGCAAGGCTGAATGTGTTGTAACGGAGATGCCAAAATTTATGGTTGGGCATCACGGAAACAGGCGGGTGGGGGCCTGTTTCACCCCTTCGGGGGTTTACATACCCCGTCCCATATGATTACCCCATCAGTTGAACGATGGATGTGCGACGAGCTATTGCTGCGGAGCTTCATAAGCCCGCGAGAAGAAATTTCAAAACTAGACAAGTGACTTTGAAATCTTTAACGGATATTTTTCAGGCGGATTTGGTCGAGATGATACCGTACGCTAAAGTCAATAAAGGGTACAAGTATATAATGACCGTGATAAACTGCCTTTCCAAATTTGCTTTTGCAGTGCCTATAAAGTCGAAATCCGGGTTAGAAGTAGCAGCCACATTAGAACCGATATTTGAAAATCACAAAATGAAACATTTCCAAACCGATCAAGGTAAGGAATTTTTCAATGCGCACGTGCAAAAGTTAATGCGAAAATACAATATAAATCATTACGCGACCTATTCGGACAAAAAAGCTTCCATAGTGGAAAGGTTAAATCGTACTTTGAAAAATCTCATGTGGCGTGAGTTTACCGCACAAGGCAGTTACGAGTGGCTCGATCTGTTACCTAAAATAGTAAAGTCGTATAATAATACCGTACACAGTACTATCGGAATGAAACCCTCTAAAGTTTTGAAAAAACACGAAAAATTACTATTGGCAAAAATCGCGGAAAAGTCTATCAAAAGTCAACCTAAATTTAAATTAGACGATAAAGTTAGAATTTCCAAGTATAAAAAGACATTTGCTAAAGGTTATCTACCCAACTGGACAAACGAAGTGTTTACGGTGTACGGTGTTAGGTCTACAAAACCAACCACATATGTTTTACAAGACGGAAAAGGAGAAATTTTAAAAGGTAGTTTTTACGGCGAAGAGTTAAGCAAGTCGAACACGGGCGACGTTTATCTCGTGGAAAAAGTATTGCGCAAGAAAGGAAACAAAGTTCTTGTGAAATGGCTCGGATTCGATAAAACACACAACTCGTGGATAGATAAGAGAAAGCTGCTCTGACCAAATGTCAATGAGGTCACGACGTTGTGCAATAACGGAAGGCTTGGTAAGCAGCTCTCCTCGCATGCACACAACTCGTGGGTAGATAAGAGAAAGCTGCTCGGCCAAATGTCAATGAGGTCACAACGCCGTGCAATAACGGATGTGGAGGCTCGGTAAGCAGGTCTCGATGCCGATCGTAGAGTCTCGGAAAGCCGATCGTTAAAAAGAGAAACTCCGGTAAATGTCCTTCAGTTTCTATTCACAATGCGTATCGAAAGTATGTCGCACGCGCTTCGGATGTCAAATTTTGACGAATACCTTTCGGAAAGTAACAATACCAAAAAACGTCACAGTCAATTATTGCCCAATACTATTAGGTGTATTGTGTGTGGTCCTTCGAATTGTGGTAAAACCAATGTAGTATTTAATCTGTTGTTCGAGGAGCACGGATTGAAATTTGCAAATATTTACGTGTTTTCCAAGTCCCTTCATCAACCTAAATACAAACTATTGGAAAATGTTTTTGAAAATTCGGGTATCGGTTATTTTCCATATTCGGACAACGATAGTGTAATTCCCCCAAACGAAGCCGAACCAGATTCTGTTATGTTATTTGACGATATCGCTTGTGAAAAACACGATCATATACGCAGTTACTTTACCATGGGTCGTCATAACAATATAGATTCGTTTTATTTGGGACAGACCTACAGCAGAATACCCAAGCAGCTGATCCGCGACAATGCCAACCTTTTAGTAGTATTTAAACAAGACGAGATGAATTTGCGTCACATTTTTACAGATCACGTCATGCCGGACGTTTGTTTTGGAGTTTTTAAAGATATATGTGCTCTCGCGTGGAAGGATAAACACGGATTTGTGGTTATAGACAAAGACAGTGAGATTGCTGAGGGGCGGTATAGGATAGGATTCGATCGTTTTGTAAAAGATATATAGTGCGTATTTACACGTACAACGATATCGGCTCGTATGCTTCCGTAACAAGACTTTCTAAACCAAAGTCAAACCTTTGTACTTGGTACTATCCCGGTAGGAAACAATTTTGCGGCAACTATTGTAGTCGTGCTTCTAAACACGGGGATATATTTAACAGACGATGTTGGCGTCACAAGAGACGTGGAGGATACAGTAAAAGTTTACCGCCTGTGGTCATACTGATGATTACTTCCGGTCATAGGATTTACAACAGGGAAGCTTGGATAAAGTTTCTACACGAGAGCGAAAAGAACGGTGTACCGTTTGAGCTAGTTATTTACAATGAACACATGATGAAAGGCACCGTACGACATTCTCAAAATTTAATCTCGCGTTTTAGACCTTTTCCCGATTTTTTCGATCGTACCGTTAGACCCGACCACGGAGACATAAACTACACTCAAGTTTACCTGGATATGTTGCAATACGGCTGTTCATTACCTTATGCATCGAGGTGCGTAGTAGTAACGGAGCGGACTATACCTATTCGAGATCCGGTTTACGCCTATAAGTTATTGCTCGGTTCAAAGTGTTGTGTCGACGTGAGTTATAACGTAAAGTTCGGACCGGCGCCTAAAGACCTGCCGCGCCAAATGCGGGGGAAACATTTTGAAGCCGTAAACAACAAGGCGCAGGGTATGTTTACCGTCGAGTTTCTTAAACTAGCTTTGCCCACTGTGCCGAACCAATGCGCGCATTTCGGTCTATCGTTCGACGGTCGAAAATATTCCATCGTCGATCCGATACAGCTAAACGCGTGGCGCAAATTTACCGGTGCAAATTTAGACGAATTTCTCTTGCTCAATTCCTTTTTGTTGGACACATCCGCGTCTAGGCCTATAGCCGAACTCAAACGACACATGCAAAAAACACCTTCAGATGACTATCTCGTTGTGGCTGAAATACCCGAGTGGCGCGGTAATGTAAAACGAACATTTGTATTCGTCGACGTAAATAAAGTGAACCACATTCCCTTTTTCGATAATCATATGCGCAACTATTGGAAGGGAAAAGGTAAAATGTTTAAAGTCTCGGCAGGTGATGTAGTGGGCTATCTGTTGAAGAATAAAAAGTACGCGCTCTTTTTGAGATCTATAGAATTACCATAAATAGAATATCTAACACAAATGACCGTTCATTTTACGAAATGTCGTCGTCTGAGCAGGTCACCCTCGAGATAAATCGTCTCAGGGAAGCTATCAAGAGGAAATATCGACAGATACGGCACGGAGAAGTGGATACGGAACGGTTTCTCGCGAAACAATACAAACCGATTATCAGCGAGCTGTCTAAAATACAGGGGAGATATGATGATGTAAAAACAGAGATCAAGGACGAACCGACGGTCTTTGACGAATCCCTCCCGGGGACTTTTGATACTCCTCCTCGGGGGCCTAGTTTTATCGAAACGGAAACAGTTGCGGAAACACCCGAAACCTTGACTGATTTATTATCAACTCCGCAAGGGCGTACCGAAGCCACAGAGTATGTGAACGAAACGTTCAAGCATCCCCTTACACGTAAGTACATGCTTAAAATGATAACGGATACAGCCAAGATAAAGGCTATAGATAACATTTACGGACCGAGAATCAACAACGAAGAGCTTATGGTCGGAAATAAAAATCTACAATTTTCCGATGAGGGAGAAATTACGATAGACGGCACTAACTATAAAGGAACGAAGGGATTGTACGAGTTACTATTTAAACGTTCGCCCAAAGTCGATGTGTACACCGAGGCAGACTTGGCCGCTTACAAAGATATCTGCTTGAAAACAAATGCACACAAAAGACAATACGATCCGCGAGGTCAGATCAATCGAAACCCCAAGTCGACTAAATACAATAGCATTATAAAACATTTGTTCCCACCCAAAACGTATATGGGAAAAGGCTACGCGTACTGGGACGATCCTAATTAATTGTGCGATCGATTGAGACTTTTGCTAGCTTCCAATGATGCAGGTCATACGGGTCACGCAAACGAGATTGCATCAATCGTGGAAGAACTACGTGAAGCGGGGTTGATAAAAGGGTTGGGAAATAGAAAAATTAGATCATTGATAAGATGAGTGTCGACAAGTTTGGACGTTACTCCGAGGCGACGGTTTCGAAACAGGGTCCTAAAGGTGTAGGATTTAATCTCACCTCAGAGGGGAACTACGACATTCAGGATAAATTGTTATGTAATGTGGGTCAACCAGAAAATGAAAAGGATGCAGTCAACAAGTACTATGTAGATAGTAAAATACCTACAGATGAATATAAGTGGGATTTCGGAGGTAAAAAATTAACCAATGTCAAAGGGGGAACCGACATAACGGACGCCGTCAACTTTGATCAGTTAAATAAATATAAGTCATGGGTTACGAATAGTGTGATTCTCAAAAGACCTGTTGACCCGTTCCAAGCCTACGGTGAAGAGTATTTCGACGTTAAAAATAAACGTATATGTAATGTAAAAACTCCCGAGAATGAGAAAGACGTTGCAACCAAGTCCTATGTGGACAATAGAATAACTCTTGACAATAACGGGTGGGGCTTTGGAAATAAAAGGCTTACCAGTGTCGGCCACCCAGTGTCCAATAAAGACGCAGTTAATTTAGAATTTTTACAGGCAAACGCTATAACCGATTTACCCGACGGCAATGGCTATAATGTTAATAATAAACGTATACAAAACGTAGGATATCCCAAAGTAGAAGCGGACGCGGTAAATATGAAATACGTTGACGAACGTATATTGAACAAGGGGATCGTATCGTTGTCGGAACACGGATGGGATTTTAAAAATAATATAATAAATAATATCGGTCCACCGGTGTCGTTACGAGACGCGGTTAATTTAGAATTTTTACAGGCAAACGCAATAATTGTAACTCAATTACCAGAAGGTGATGATGTATTCAATGCCGGCTCCAAAAGAATCACGAATCTACCGGTCGCCAAAAAAGATAGAGATGCCGTGAATCTGCTTAAACTAAATGCAGTGAAAAAGGGTGTTTTAGATTTAACGAAATGGGTTAAGTCAAACGCTATAACGAGGAACTCGTCTAAAACCTTTAACGTAAATCAGAATCGATTGTGTAATTTAGCTAAAGGCGTAGACGACGACGACGCCGTCACGTTATCTCAACTGAATGACACGATAAAAGCTATGGAAAAAGTAATTAAAGCTTATTCAAAGGCTGAATTTGTTCCCCTTTCACCTGGTGTATGATGGGCTGATGTTTTGACGTATTACAAATCAGGTGTATGAAAGAGAAGCGTCTCAAAGATTTGTACTCTCTTGTGACGGATATGTTTTATTTTTCTACATAAACCACGGTTTAGTCTCGTCTTAGTTTAGTATACAAATGGCGAAGACACGGTCAACACATGTCAGTCGCAAGCGAAGAGTTGTCAGGAAAGGACGTGGTCTTTTGAATAAAGCTATCGATCTTCTACCTATAGAACTTCATTTACCCGGTTACAACTACTGTGGACCCGGCACGAAATTAGCCAAGAGATTAGCACGAGGCGATAAAGGTGTAAATTTGTTGGACGAAGCTTGTAAAGAGCACGATATAGCCTATAGTAAGTACAGCGATTCCGACAGACGTAGAGTTGCGGATAAAAATTTAGCTGAAAAGGCCTGGAGTCGGGTTAAAGCGAGTAACGCATCTATAGGTGAAAAAGCAGCTGCTTGGGCCGTAACAAACGCGATGAAATTAAAATCAAAAATCGGAGGTGGTAGGAGGAAGAAACGCAGGACAGGGAAAAAGTCTGTCGACCGACTGCTAAAACAGCTAAAGGGTAAAGGTCTTTACTTGAAACCGTATAAGAAGAAGGGGAGCGGTAAAAGACGCAAGCGCCGTAGTAAAAAAAAAAAACCCCGATAGATTCGATCCCGATCAGACCGTTGACTAATATTGATTTGGAAAAATATGCCGTTAAATTTAAAATACCGTATTTCAGAGGTGTGTACATGAGAGATACCCTTCCTTCGCGGTCCTTAAGGAACGAAGCGGGCATTGTGAATTTGGACAGTATAAATGGTACCGGCACCCACTGGGTGTGCTATAAGAAACGGGGAGACAGCGTCGAGTACTTTGATAGTTTCGGAAATCTTAGGCCTCCAATCGAGTTGACAAGTTATTTCGGTCCAAACGCTTCGGTTCACTATAATTACAGGCAACATCAGTCGGGCGACTCAGTCGTTTGCGGTCATTTGTGCTTAAAGTTTCTATCACAATGAGTATCGTGTTGTCCGGTAACAGTTCCACACTCTTGTCCGATTTTTTTCCGCCACTTGAACTCGGCGGAGAGTGGGAAATTGGTCTTATAGATCTTGCCACATACAACTCTATTCCAAACGTAATAGAAGGCGTGAATAACCGACTTAAAATCAAATTAAATGAAACAAATTATGTAGACGTACTTATACCTACAGGCTCGTACGAAATCGAAGACATGGAAAAGTTTATTGTAAACGAACTAGAACCGAAAGGAATTACATTTTCACTGAAACCCAATAACAACACGTTAAAAGCAGAAGTTAAATGTTCGAAAGATATTTGTTTGGAGGACGGTTCCATCGGTCAATTACTAGGTTTTAAAAATGGTACATTGACGGCTAATAAAAAACATGTGTCTAATACGCCTGTCAACATTATCAGAGTGAGTATGATTCGCGTAGAATGCAATATCGCGGCCGGTTCATTTCAAAACGGTATCGAATCCCACATTATGCACGAGTTTTACCCCCAAGTCCCCCCGGGCTACAAGATTGTGGAAACGCCGTCAAATATAATATATTTACCCGTCAGGGTGAAAACTGTTCATAATGTGACTGTGAGTCTGAGGGATCAGAACGGAGAGTTGATTGATTTTAGAGGCGAGGCAATTTCAGTGCGGCTGCATTTAAGACGCCAGAATGGGACTTGTATTTAACGAACGTCAATATAAACCGGTGGTCAGTACGCGTCAAAACTCGCTGGGGTTAACACCGCGAAACATTCGTTTCCTGAGATCGCTTGGATTCAAAATTAATAATGGAGCTGTTGGCAATCGATAGTGCTGCCGAGTACAATGACATCATCACCGGTATGGAATATCATTCGCATAGGCCTTACGCGTCAGCCACTTATGGTAATAACGACGAAATCCGTATACCTATTAATCAACAGGACGTGATTACGGCACCGTTTGAAAGTTTACTGTACATCAAAGGTACAATAAGCGGAAAAACGGCTGCTAATGTCGATGCACCCGTAAAGTTGGTGAATAATGCGGTAGCCTTTTTGTTTGACGACATCCGATATGAAATCGCCGCAAACGAAGTGGACAGAACGAGAAACGTCGGAATTGCAAGTACAATAAAGAACCTCTTGTCTCTGCGGGAAATTGAAAAGAATAAACTCGCGAACGCCGGTTGGCTGGGAGTCGGTGAAACACACGAATCGACGACATTTACAATCTCCGTACCTTTGAAAATGCTTATGGGCTTTTTCGAAGACTACAAGAGAATTGTGGTGAACGTAAAACA
>JAGFPH010007977.1:14842-46338 GCA_018207615.1 Philaenus spumarius | reverse complement strand
TTTAATTCAAGTATAAGGTTGAGGGGGGTCCGATTACGGGAAGTGCCATATAATTAATGTCAATGAATCAGTGTTACCGTCTAGCTTTATATAAGTAGATAAATACAAAATAATAAATAGCGACAAAAAAGTTAGTGTACTTGAATGAGAATTAGATTGTCTTATATCATGTTTTATTTGTATTTACCATAGTTATATTTTAGGAATATACAGGGTGTCCAGTAATTACGGGATCAAACTTCGGGGAATGGTTCTATGCGTCAAAATAAGAAAAAAGTTTATATAAACATAGGCCCGAAAAAGCATTGTTTTCCAGATATCCGCCATTTTGTTTTTTGTACAAAATAATTCAAATCTATAGAACGGTTTGACTGATTGAGTTCAAACTTGGCATGAAGTTTAACCTAACAATGATATATCTAAAAAAATAAGCAATTAAGTCCAATCATGCGTTTCAAAATGGCGGCTATTTGAAAATTTCAAACCTAAATTACTCAAAAACCGTACATTTTAACGAAAAATGTCAAGACACCTTTTTTGTATCCCTTTTGATTCCCTAACGGATGGTGTAACTGTCAAAACAATCGGATGAAGGATAGTAGCTAAGTTAAAGATAACGACAACCAATATTGCTTTGTTTAATGTGTTGGTATGCCGGGTTGAATAAACCAATTAATACACATAACTTAACTATTATCCTTCAGCCGATTGTTTTTACAGTTACACCATATAGGAAAGCTGCGCTGAAGGATTTATTTATACATTCTGCGCATTTGCCGTCCACATACAGACGTCGCAAAACATTAACAATAAAACATAATAACAATGAAGAGCACCGACGGTCAACAATAACGATAAAACGAATAAACTATAACGCGGGAACAGAAACACGAGAATTCCAGCTCGTTAAACACGTCCGTCCGACTTTGACCTTCACGTACGACCAATGTCACCGGAAATACTAAGATTTGATTATTGTTATTATTCTGTTTTTTTAGTAACGCCAAATTAAAAGTTTCAAAAACCTGTAACCAGATTACGATGAAATGTATCAAAGTATGGGATTGTAGTTGCAGCGTGTACTCGTTCGCCTAGTGTTCTGCGCTTTATGCTAGCAGTCTAAAAAACTTCACCATGTCCTCAGTATAATCATGTTTTGAATAAACGATCGGCTCTTTTAAATGATCTGGATCAGATCACTGAAATGAACCGGTTCAAGGTATGAATCTTTAGATTATTTCGCAGTGGCGGCTCGTGCTATAGGTTCACTGGTTCAGTGAACCCCCAAGCAAATTGCGTTAATAACATAATATTTTATAACAAATATAAATATTTAGTACTTTTTTCATAAATCTAACAATATAGATTGAAAAGTTGTTAAAATACGACTTAGAGTAACAACGCGCAGCTCTCCTACGTTTTCAGCTGCTTGGTTCAATTCAAAGAACGAACCTCCTGGCCTAGGCAAGGGGGTACAGGGGAACGGTGGGGGAATAGCCGTTTCAACGTTGTTTTTCGCTGCAATCTAAATGCAGCGACTCCCGACTCCTTCCGAAGATAGTCGAAGCTGCAGTTCACAACAGTGTTTTGTAAAAAAAACCTTACGCCTATTTTTCCCTTACGTAGTTGGTGTTTGTTTACTTCTTTGATTTATAGGTTATGTCAGTTGTGCATTCTATGAAGTTCATGGATTAAGTTTGTGTTAGTGTGGACATATTATTAAATAATATTATTGCAGTTCAGTGTTGTTATTAGAATGAACAGCGTTACAGCTTTGTTAAGGGTAACTTTTCTTCTTTACCTCTTCAAGAAAAGTGTGCTATTAAAGTACACACTTCATTATTTATGAGTCACTTTATGAACTAAAAACTTAAATAAACTAATTAATAAAGTATAGGCTTCTATGTAAGACAATATTGTTCTCAATTTTCCATTTATAATTAATATCTATATTTCAATCTATCATGAAAACTGTAACCCGATTTCATCTCATTGCACGCTTTTCAGAGATGTCTTAAAACAACCAAATTTTATTAAAAACAGGCCTAAAAGTAGAAATTCTTATGTTTAGTACTAAAAACAAATTTGCAGGACCCCCTTCCCGGTAGATTTGAACCCCCAATGTAATAATTCACCAGCCGCCACCGATTATTTGGTTCACTGACGTCACAGATTATATAGCTGCTTGCTGCCGACAGCTGGTAATGGCTACTTCCCGCTCCTTCCTGATCTTCTGCCTTTCCTTTGACGATATTTATTTATAAATACCCTTTGGAAATAATTTGTTTTATTTAGCGTTACCAAGTACCGTATCATTTACTAAATATTTATTTCTTACTAGCTGTCCCTGCGATTTCAGACGCACAAACACGCATTATCTACGCATCCTTCCGAAATTGTACCCGTCTTCACCGTGGCAGTAAATTAAAGGATATCACAGGTCAGCATAAGCCCTGTGTGTTTTAAAAAAGAGTACGCGATACAATGCGACGTCTATTGAATTCCTAATCAACTAAGACCACTACAACTTCGTATGTACCTTCCACGATGTCCTGCTACAATTTTATCCCGATGCCTTCCAGGCGCGTTTATGCAATGTTAATACGTACCGTCAGTTTGGGTTTTGCATACACAGCGCAGTTAGTTACATCGTATGCGCGCGAGATGTATTTGAAATGTACTTATACCTATATTTTTTTTCCAAACCGATAGGGTCTATAAATAAAGCAAATACTAAGCCTCCTTTCACACTTACCGGTTTCGGACGACCGGCAAAAATCCGACCGTCTAAATTATTTTATTTGAACAAACAAGAACACGAGACCTTTCACACTCAGCGGCAACCACATTTTGACGGAGCTGAGCCGCCTACTGCCACTGGCCATTGCAAATTGGCGAGACCGTAGTCTCGGTAAAAAAGACAGCATCGTTTTGAAACAATGGCTGCTTATCTGAAACTAAAAATGACTTTATTGAAACTTTTAATGACTAAATTTGGAATAAATAAATTTTGAGTGAGAACGAGATGGTGAATCTATGGAATACTCTGGGATTGACTACGAAAGTGTGTGGAGTTTAAGAATAGATCTTGGATTTTTCGGATACTCATGGTGGTTCGTAAACCAGACATAAGGGACGTTTTCTTTTGACCTGTGCAGGTGCAGGATCAGTGATGATCTGTTTGATGTGAGTGTATCGAGACCCTTCGGCTCTGTATTTGACTCCATTTGTTAGTTTTAGGATGAAGTCCTCGAGTGTGGGGATTGTGTGCCCTTGAGAGATGGTGACGTTCGATACGTACCATGGGGAGTTAATGATCCAACGGAGAGTTTTGTTCTGGAAGGAATCAAACTTTTTCTTCCAAGAAACAGATAGTAGAGAGTACCAAGCTGGAGCTGCGTACGTAAGTACCGGTCTGATGTAGGTTTTGTACATGGACAATCTGATACGAAGTGGTAGAGGGCTCTTGGCCTGTATGACTGGAAGGAGTCTGCCACGGACAGATTTAGCCCTTGACAGAGTTTGCTTGGCGTGATGGGACAGGTTTAATTTAGAGTGAAACGTGATCCAAGGTATCTGACTTTGCGGGTCCATGATATGGGTGATTTGTTGAGAATCAATTGGACTTTAGGAAATCTACGTAGTGAAGAAAATTGGATGGCTTGCGTTTTGTCTGTGTTCACTGCAGTTCTCCACATCCTGAGCCACGGCTGTAGGGCATCCAACTGTTGTTGAATGACCGACGAGCCATATTCCAGGTTCAGAGTCCCGTAGTAGAACATAGCGTCATCAGCAAAGAGTCGCAGTGATACTTTGGGGATAACTGGAATGTCGTTAGTGTACAGAAGGTACAGTAACGGACCAAGAACTGAGCCTTGGGGAACTCCTGCCTCGATGGGTCTAGGAGTGGAAAGAGTACCTTTGACAGCAATATGGAACCATCTGCTGTCGAGGTATGAACTTATAAGATGTACATAGCATGGAGGAACTGGGCTGCGGGCTAGTTTGTAAAGCAGGTCTTCGTGCCATACTTTATCAAAAGCTTTTGATATGTCTAGGAACACTGCGATAGATTGGTTTTTGTTTTTGTAGCCATCAGAAAGGTAGTTGAGAACTTTTACAAGTTGGAGTGTTGTGGAATGTTCACTTCGAAAGCCAAATTACTCGGGACGAATGACGTCTTTGAGATGCTGGGTGAGCAGGGAGTAAACTAATCTCTCAAAGACTTTGGAAACCGTTAGTAAAGAGATGGGCCTGTGATTTTCTGGAAAAGAGCCGATTTTCCTACTGCCATTGGTTTGGACGGTGCCGGTTATCAACCTACCGGCGAGTTTCTTGGTTGCGGGTCGTGTGTTTGAAACGTGCACATCCCATTGGCCGGTATTTAGTCGGTCGGCAGCCTTCGTCGATGTCACCCACATGCCATCAATTCTTTGTTTTTATTAGTTTCAAATAGTATTTATTACTTTTAGCAGTGTTTAGTAAGTTTTTAACCCTGGAACTATTAAACTGCACAATTGTGCAGTTTTCCACGCATCAAAACACTGAACTTCGCCGTGCGTGACAACTCAACTTGTATTGAATATTTCACCCACTAAAAATCATCCAATCGCAATAAATCAGAAACCGTTGGAAAGGAAATGATCAAAGCTTTAACTTTTGTATTTACAAGTTTTTTCTAAAACGTATATTTACATACGTAATCATCGTTGCAGTTTTTGAGTTTTCTAAAAGCCAATGTCGCGTGAATTTTAATGCGCCGAAACTACCTTTAATTCCAGTTTCTATGTCTCTCAATACAGCCCGCCCGTTATTTTTCTGAGTTATATCTGTATACTGAAGGATTCATCACACTTTTAACTATCTAAAACTTCCATACAATCAAAAATCGGACAAATAGTTCAAAAGTTGTGGGGTGTTTTGTAGACCCTTGCAATTGGTCAGATTTCAACCAATAAAACAGCACATTTTGCTTTCGAGATATCTCTTATAATTCGAATTATTTCAATAGACTTTTTTATATCTATTTATAGACCAAAGTTCAATCTTTCGTTTGGTATAAAGCAAACTAAATTTGACTGGTTAGGTGTTATTCAAACAGCAGTTGAAATTTCATATTTGCACAGAATTCATACTAAAGCTTGAGATTGCAAAACAAGGCTGTTTCCATTGTCCTCAACGGTCATATTTTGAATTTCCTTTGTCCGCCCGAGATTTCATTTGTTTCATCTTACTTTTGTAATTCAATTGATTTTAAGTAAAACACTTTTATGATATGGTAATATACAAGTATACAATTCAATTCTTTGATTTATTCTCTACACTTTGTTATAATAATATTTCATTTTTGGTCAAAGCATATATTAGTAAATTACGTTACAACTAGGCCTAGTTTTGTTAGCAATCGTGTATTTGGAACATAAAAACTGGTGATTTCAAAATAAGAAATTTGAAATAGATAAATGTTTTTATACATTTCTATTTAGAACTAAATTACGAAACTTTTTTAAACTTACGAAAAAAATACAAACAATGTTTACTACTTGTTATGTACGCCTAAAGTTTAAACTTTTTCTTCCGTTACTGAACATTATTTGTTTCATGAGCTAATAACTTTTACAATTTTTTACATGAGTAAATTTTTTACTGGCATATATGAATTTTTTGAACTTTTTCCTACAAAAAAGCTATGGAACATTTTTGGATTGGGATAAAATTACTATTTTTGGCGAATTTTTGAAAAAATGCTTGTAAAACGCTAAAAACGGCTTTTCATCGAAAAAAATTAACATTGACAGTTGTAGGGTTTTAAGTAGTTCGTGCCATTGAGTCAAATTAGTTTTGATTAGTTTTAAGTATTCAAAAAAGTCTATTGTAGCTCACTATGACAGAGGTTGATAATTACTTTTTGATTTATCTGGTGCAAATTAGACCTGTGCTTTGGAATATGCACCTAGATGGTTTTAAAAGACAGGAATGAAAAAAAAAAAAAATCCAGTTATTGGGTACTGCAGAAGTGAAAACTTAAACTATGAAATAATAGAATTTTTTAGAAATTACTTTCAATTAATAGTGGTATCGAAAGTTAAAATTTTATAATTTGTAAATTAAAATCATTAACATTACTCTGGTTTTTAAATTTTTTTACGGTTTATTTATTAATCAAAAGATATGATGGATTGCGCAAGCCCAGTAAAAAATATGTATAGGCCTATAACTTAGTTGATGTAATAAAAAAAAAACTTTTCGAAAACTCAACATTGTCAAATGTAATCCAAAGAACCAAGACGGACGTGAAATGCTGCCGATAGAGTGCGAACACATATATAAATAAAGTTTTGAATGACACCCGAAAACGTGTTCTGTGACCATGATCGGTGCTCGTTTACTACTCCCGACCATAGGTCTCACCATAAGGGTCACTGCAATAGCTCATGTTTCCTATGGACATTCCGCTAATAAATTACATTCTCAGAAAGAAAATGACAGCAACTAATACCCGTTGAAGTATAAACAGACTTTTAGAGCATAAATTTAACTGTGCAAAACATATTATGTTCATACGACAGCCTGATTTCACTGCCTCCTGTAACATGTTCTTCGACTCTACCTATTGTACATCAAGAAGGCACAGGAAGACTGAATGGTGATCACATTTTTCAACCGGTTCACCTTGAAAACACCTTCATTAAATTTCCGAAACCAGTCCCGTCTGTTTTTTTTTTACTCACTGCAATCCTAGACACTCACACGTTTTGCCAAAACACAGTACGACAGACTGTCGTTGGAGAAAGTCGAATAAGCGGTGGACGTACATACACATAAAAAGAAAAGTCTCTGTGTGTTGTGTACGATCTAATTTTTATGTTTGTTGGTTATAGAAAAAATAAACGGAACACCAGGAACTGGCACATACTTTCTCACAAACATGTTTAAATTATTAAACAGATTCACTGTGGATCCGTTATTGAAGATGCTGAACAAATTGCAACTGAGTTTAACAATTATTTCATTGACTTGTGTAATAGTTATAATAACCGTAGTGTAACCGTAGTAAATAATTCTTGTCGTCAACTAAATACCTTAGCATCGCAGGAATTATCTATGTTTATAATGTCAACCAACACGACTGAAGTAAAAGCATTGAAGAAAGAACACTTTAAAACAATTCTTGCCAGTTTCGCAAAAACTACAGCCCTTCTGCGCGTGCGTCAGGATCCATGTCACCGCTACCCTGAATTAGTAATTTTCGGCGTGATATTATACGAAGAAAGTTTTTACAGTATCATTTTTAGGATTTACTAATTTGTCGGCTCCATTGTTTCCACTATTAGAACACTGTCAAAAGATTTGAAAAAAATCACTATTCGGAGTAATTTCCCTTCCGTTTTCGTGATAATATGTAGTTATAGAAAATGATTTAGGCCTAACCTTTCAAGGGAATGAATTTTACAATTCAGTTCTGAGACTACTCCTAACAATCTTTATTATTTATTTTGAAAATAGTATTCAAGGTAAAAACAGTCGGTTTTTGGTGAAACATATTAGGGATAAAAATAACCAAATGGTAAAATTTCAAAATAAATTATTATAGTAATATATTGTAATTGTGAAATTTTACCATTAGGTTATTTCTATCCCTTGAAAGTAGTAGTTTACTATATTAGTCTAGTTTATATAAAATTACTATAATTTAGTATATTATAGTAGGTTTTTTTACCGGTTATAGAAAACACTACATTTTACTGAATTTATAACGTAAACATTTTCCGGGTTTTAGTTGGCGCTGATTTCTTCGCCATTTAACTCCCTCTGCTTACAGAGAAATCAATACTGTAAATTAACACAAGTGCGGATCTACGTTAGAAGAGCTACATTTCACTTAGCGACTGATTAGTTCCATTTGTACAAATCTCTTTGTAGAAATACTTCAGAAAATTGTAGGCCTACCGAATAATGAATTCTTGAAATAGAGAGCAGCGAGCAGCGTGTGTTGAACGCTGAGCAAGCAGTTTATTGAATGAGAATGAGAGAACGGCTCGGTGGAAAGGTTAAGCAGAAGGGGAAGCGAGAGTGAGAG
Organism: Philaenus spumarius; assembly: GCA_018207615.1. Lineage (NCBI taxonomy): Eukaryota > Metazoa > Arthropoda > Insecta > Hemiptera > Aphrophoridae > Philaenus > Philaenus spumarius. The sequence goes on along the minus strand of JAGFPH010007977.1, from coordinate 38,258 downwards.
AGAAAGAGAAACAAATGGAATGCGTGCGTGCGTACGTACTACGACTTCCACTCAAAGCGTAAACGATTATTTTAGACGTCCTTGATCGCGATTAAGAACAAAGAAATGTAGCCATAGGTTAGGAACACAGATTTATAAGCATTGTAGGCCTACTACTTTCACACAACCAATAATTAAGTACTACTCACAGAAGTACTCTTAAGCAACGTGTTATAGTACTAGTAAATTATAGTGCTAGTAATTTATACCAGAACATTGTCTAAAAATAGAGTTTCTCCTTATTACAGCAAAGTTAGAACATATTTTTTTCTTCAACGTTATTGATTACGTAGGCAGAGCAAACAAGCTTTGTCGAAACGGCAACAGTGTAAGCAATTAGGTTCAAGTTTATAGGTTAGTCCCATAAATAAGTTCATTTTTGTTATAAGATGTGCCTTGACAATTATTGTATTTTTTAGTAAAATGTTATTATGCAAAATTGATTTAAGTTTGTAATTTTTAAATTGTAGATTACAAATTTATTAAGTAGTAGTGAGAACTAAAATACAATAATTATTGCATTTATGAATTAGGACGTTTGTTTCTTCATTTTTTTATATCAGTTTGCAATTCAATCCATTCACGTATAAATTTCAGCGTTTATAAAACATTTTTCCTTATTTCACTTTCGTGATCTAAACTTTGCCTAAGCTTCTTCAAGGAGTTCTAGAAAAGAAATCTTTGAAGTTAAGCTTGAAAATCCTTTCTTTGTTTAGCTCCAGAGCTCATACAAGAAAACGCCATACATTCCCTGAAATCGTTTTCATTCACAAGGAGGTTGTTGAAGGCCCAGGGATCTACCCCCTCCAGTCTTCAACAACATAGCATTGTCAATAGCCAATCACGCGGCGGCAAGCCTTTTACTCCTGCAATGTGCCCGGTCCAAGATTATCAATGGGTCGTAGGGGAGGTACCATCGGTTTACAACAATAAGATGTTTTTATAGTAAGGGTCAAATTGGCTATAATACAATATAAATTGATCTGAAATCGATACAGTGTTTATAATTTTCCAAGTGAAGACATTCGGTGTAATTTTAATTTGATTTAAATAGCTAATTACATTTGTTTTCATTGTGAGATAAGTGAGGTCAGTTTAGACCGGACTCCCCTCATCTCGATACCGCATTGGACTCGTCCCAATCCACTCCATTTCAGCTGACTCTCGTACTCTGTCGTAGTAAGGCAAGGAAGGCGGATGGGGGTAAACAGTTTGTTGTTCGCCGGCAGAGGGAACAGTCGTGCTTAAAATGTCCGCTGATGATGTCGCGAATGTTGACAATGCAGTTGTAAAATAGGTATTGTAACCCTGTATTTGGTTATTAGAGTTGAGTAATAGTTCGGTGCGGTTGTCTGTAATACGTTTTACTATAAGTGATTCGTATTTCCTTTCGGAAACCTGTTTTAATCTCTTAGAATAAAGGAGAAAAGGGATCCGATCGGTTGACAGATCCCGCCTCTCGGAGAAAATATGCTCAAGTTCCTCACACATAAACTTAGAACACATTCTCTGAATGAAGAACATCCACATCAGAAGGCAAGTAATTAATATTTACATCGATTTATGAATAAAAGTAATATAATTTCACCTTCCTTGAAGGTCATAACCAGGGACCTAGCAGCAAGCTAGCCAAGATGGCTGACAGATTGGAAAGTAGAACAAAGGAACCCTTTGTTTAAAGCCCATTTTAAGCCTTTAAGTAGCTAATACGATTAATTTAGCTATGTAAAAATAAAAATGTAATATCTTTGTAATACTTTTAACCGCTTATTTGACCAATATGACGTGGAATACGTTTGTAGTTCATTGATTTTAAAACTGATACCAGGCTACTCTAAACGTCCTGGTAAAAATGGCTGACAACGATTTTTCTTCTGCAATTTCTGACATTTTACTTTCAATTTCAGATTGAAGACGACGATCACGATTCAGGAACAGAATCTGACGACGAACACTGTAGCGAAGAGCCAGATAATAGTGAGTCAAATTATTAAACATGCTAATAACAAATGCAAATACAAACACAAATTTCACTTTCACCTAAAACTATTGACTTGTGAATGACAGCTTTCTTATCTCATCCTTGGCATTAGCCTTTGTTGTTTCATAATATCTATTTTAATAGTGTCATATGTTGAATATGATTTGTGCTGTAAGTTAATGAACTCTGTAGGCAATTATTATATTTTAGGTATCCCGAAACAAACTGGTTATAATTCATAATGTGAGAAACAACTCCTTATGTTTATATATAAGCGAAAACAGTTATTACATGTGATATAGGCCTACATGTTTATAAAATTGTGAGAACACAAGTTTAATAAATAGTACCGATTCGATTCGCTATGCAGGGAATATGTACCAGTATATTTGTTTACATATTTTAAAATTCTACTCGGGTCAACGTTTTTGTTATGAATTAGTGCAGTCGACTTGTTTACAGGTTAAAACATTTTAAGTAGTACATGCAATTGTTTCGTGTACAACAAAATAAGTAGGCCTAATTTCTGGTTTCACTTTCTGGAACAGGTTAGGTGTCATTCTACTAATAATATCAAGCCAATGTGGTTTGATTTCCAATTATTTGAAACAGGTTTTCATTTCTATTTGTTTGTGTTAAATAGGCTACTTTTGTTAGCCTCTTAGTACTTGTTTATATTCGTGTCTATTGTTGTGTGTGGAAAAAGTAAACTCTATTTGATATACGGTACCAAAGTCTATTTGAAAGATGTAGCCTTAGAAAAGTTTTGGAAATGTGCAGTGATAGGGCTAAGGGTAAAGTATGAAAATTAATTGTGAAGCCTAAGATTGACGACTGCATTTCTTTGCTCTAGAACAAAGTATTATTATAAAATGTATTATTTCCCTAGTTTCTGCATTTGTATCATTTCTTGTCTTTCAATTGGAAATAATTGATTTTGTCTAAATGTGATTTACTGAAGTAAACCAGATTATTTATATATTATGGTAAAAAACATATCTTAACACTGGAAACTATTATGAACCTCCGAAAATGTATTTAAATATGAGTGTTAAATGTATTTAAATATGAGTGTTATACGTTTATGATGATTAATTCTTGAGTACGGTAATTAAATATTGTATTATCTAAGAATATACGTTCCCAAATGTAATGGCGTTCAAACAGCTGATTTAATTGGTTGGTATATTACACGGATTACTTAGTAAAATTAAATTTTATACAGGCTTAGGCTATCATTTGACTTTAAAACATACATTGACAAGTTAGGTCAGGTTAGCTTTGGATATACAGTACATTCATTTGTTTCTTTAAAAATTCAATATTTATATTTTCGTTCATAGTGGACTCAACTGCCAGAATCTTAAACATTTACTCTGAGCTTGGCTGTCGACAAACAATATTTACCTTTTTTTATAACATGTAGGCCTATTTATTAAATATACCCGTATATCCGAAGATGGACAGAATGTGAGCCAAGTTTCAATCCACGCTGCTTCAGTCCTATCGAAACACAAATGGAATAAATAAATGTAAGGACAAATTACAGGTGTTAATAGTTTAAGGTGAACCAAATAGATCAGTGACCCGCATCGGTTCCCTTAACTCCTAAATTGTAGGTCAACTTCTCCCAAATTTAATGATTTTCTAATGAGGTATTTTTTATGCTTTAGCAAAATAGCCATTGCCAATGTTGTAGATACGGTACTATTTTCATTAAGTTTTCTTTTTTGAATGGTTTTTAATTAATTAATGTATATTATTATTATATATATTATTATATTATGTATATTATTAATTTCGTAATGAAGAAAATAAATGTTAAAGTGAAGTTAGAGTACGCAAGCTAAAGTAAATAAGTAGCGTTCCAAACATTGTCTTTGCTCGCCCGAAGAGATGCTGCAAGCTATATCTCTTTCATTGGCTGTTAATTGTAGAGGTCTTTGTGTTATCTGATAATTGCTATAGCCTACTGTATATATAGGCAGAGTAGGTCTTCGGCTAATACACGTCAAGAAATATAACATTATTCCGCTAATACCAAAAAGTTTCTATTAGTAGTGCGGTTGGCGCCACAAAACTTACAAACAATTACATGTAATGCAAATAAATTATTTATTCCCTGCTGCAGCATTTTTGTAATTTATTTAGTCATGTGATGTTGTAATTTATGGTATATACCTCTTAGCCTAATAAGCCATAAATGAAATTAGTGCACATTGTATGTTATATCAAGATCTTTCACGTCTTCCATGAAATTACAAGACGTCTGTTAGAGTCTATATTATTTTCTAAATACTTAGATATAGGCCTACAGAATCGTCAAGTCCATATATATTTTTGTCTTGTAGGCCTATTTTAAAAGCCTCCAGTTGTAGTAATAACCTTTTTTTTGTCTCGTAAAGCAGTTAGCCTCTTGGGGTTCAAATTATGTTCATGATATGATAACTAACTCTAGGTTACTAATGTCTAAATAATGGCAGTTTATGTTTAATATTTAAGTTTACTTTTAGGCCTTCTTACATTCTACGTAGTACAAAACCATGCTACTATTACATTTAGTGATTATTTAAATGTGTTTAGTGTGCTGTAGCCAACTGCCAATGTTTTTACTTTCATTTATTAGTTTTCAATACCGGTACTTAAAGATAGCCTACCAAGCATTTAGGTTATTAGATTAGAGTTATGGTTTGTTTTTAAATTGTGAGGCTGAATAAAATTAGAGTAGGCTAGATTAAGTACCAATAAATTAATAATGATGGGGCTTTACACTGTAAGAATTGTTATAGCGCTAGATTTCTGCCCTCATTAGTTTACATCCGAGCCTGAACGTTAAATTATGACATAATTTACATAATATAGTATTTATTAAATGATAAACTTTTTGTACTTTCACAAATTTTTAATGAGCTGTGCCGACCTAGGTTTCACCGGCTAAGGTCTCTGAATTTCTAGTATTTAGGCCTATTGCAAAAAGGTATAATTTATCTATTAAATTGTATGAAACTTTTAATTTCAACACACAAATGATCAAACTATATTGTCTGTTACGTTTAATAGAACTAACGGTTAATTTACCTTTCCAAACGATACAATTTCTAAATGTGAAGTAGGCATTCTGTTGTAGTTGCAATTCAAACAGCTCAAAAAGGTTAGGCCATATCCTATCCTAATCACTTGCTTTGTCAGCACAAATATTTAAGCCTAGATCTACGATTGTGTCAAAGGTTTTTAGGTTAAAATAAGCGTGAACTCATTCATTAAAAGATGCCTAGCAATCATTTTATAATTATGTAGTTCACGACTTAAGATTTTTTTTAGATATTAATATTCCTGGCATAGGCTACTTCAAACTTTTTTCTAATTTATTTATAACCTTCTTTTAACACTATATATTGGTAATACTAATTCAATCAAATTGATTCTCTGAAATGTTCAAAATATATATGCAGGGTTTCTACTTACATAATAGGCAGCTATTTTACGTTATAAATACTATATTTACAACAGATAGGTCTACATTTTGAAGAGAAAAAAAAACATTATTTTATTTAGGATTGGTGCAAAGGATGCATGTTATTTTAAAATTAGGTCGATAAATGTTAGGAAAGCTTTTTATTATGTTTGCCCGTCTGTGAGAATTCTATTTGTATTATTTTCTTAGCAGCTTACAGCGCAGGTAAATCGATAGCCAGTAACGAGATTTGAACCTACGAGGTTCGACTATAACAAACTGGGGTAACACTTTAGCCTTTTGGCTACTCCGCTTCTTTCCATTTGTAGTTTAATTTAACAAAACTGAAGAAAAAGGTGGACTTCATATGCTATTTAACATTATTTATTTTTATATCATCTTATTTGAGGGAGATATGACTTTAAAGTTTTAAATCAACCCTTCTGACATTCCAATAGGCAAAGCGGTGACTACAAATTCACGACAGTAAGTTTAGGCCTACAGAGAATTTAAATGTTTTTAGAATGTTAATACGACTAAAGGCAAAAGTCAAAGAAATGTTTCATTCTAAAGTACATGCTGTGAGCCTCTGTCATCATTCTATCTTTTGAGAAGGAGATTGTGGCTCCCAAACCCAGTATTACTTTACAGTGATTTGCGCTTAAGTATTCGGCATAATATATTTGGGATACTTGCCATCTACTGTCCAGCAGATATAACCTTAGAGGCGAATATGAAAATTCTTGACTATAAATTTGTCTATAGCTTGAAGTGCTAGTTCAACTAGCGACAAAGGCTTTCCGCAGATCGTCTTTATAACACTACCTATTAATTGCATCTCAAACTGAACTAATTTAAATTTAACATTTCCTTGAAGAAAGTACACTTTTGTATCTTAATAACTAAAAACAGTGTTGAAAATGGGAAGGATGGTGAAAAAAGGCAATTTCTCATTGTCATTAGTTGTACTACCAGCCTATATACATTTCATGCTAAGGTCCGAAGACTAAGGTATATACTAATGCTAAGGTATATACTACCAGCTATCCGAAGCTTAAGGTCTTCGGTTCAACTCCAGATGAAGACCATTGAAGTTTGTATAGTTGGAATAGGCTAGTAAAAAAGTTAGTTTTCAAACCGGTGTTTCGATTTATCTTTAAAAAAAAGTAAAGTAACACTTGGTAACTACTTTGTAAAAAAACAAGATTTTAACGGTCACTTTAAATTAATATTTTGGAAATATAGCCGCTAGGGAACCCATTTATAATTTTCAAAGATTTGTTAAAAACCCAAATAAAATCTTTTTTGAAACAAAAATGGATTGTTCTGGAACATTTATAAGATATATGTAGTGTGGCCTTATTTTTGCGACTTTAATGAAGATTTCTTTTGTGAAAAGGATACAGCTTTATGCCTTCATTCTTGATGCAACCATGTGTTATTTGTAGGGTGACTAAATGTCCCAGTTTTTTTGTCATAACACATGGAATCAGTTTTAAATAGATTGACAAAATTTTATATATATATTTTTTATTTCGCTTCACTAAACGAAATACGACACGATAAATTAATACATTTTAGATAATTTCTCTAAGCAGTTTGTTTTCTCTGCAGTTGAGTTGCGCTCTATCTGTTGTCAATTATATGAACTACCAACTAACTAAAACCTAAGAAGAGTAATTGTCCCTTTTGTCGCATCACTTACCACTGTCACTATCAGAATAATTTATTTGTTGAGGTTATGCCAATCAAGTTGAATTTTATTAAAAGTTCTGTGTTTATAATATTTTAAAATCTAAGCCTATGATAATTTTTTTAAATAAGCCTAATAAGTCATAGTAAATTTTGTATTTCTCCTTTTTATCAATAGGCTAAATAAAATAATGTATTAATAAATCATGAATTTCTATAAAAGTACAATTAATTTAAAAATCTGGGTACATGGGGGAGGGGGTCTTTGGTACTCGGCTAGTTGTGTCCGTAAATGATTTGGCCACCCTAGTTATGTTGCAAATTTTAGTTATATTTATTCCCAGTCTGAAATTGCAACAATAGAAGGTTAAGATGGCTGAAAATCTATTGAGCATGTTCAGGGAGAAATCCTATTACCGTGGCAGAACATTAAACAAATGGTTCTTAATTTTTTATCGTGGTTCATATGCATACCAAGCCCTTTGTTAGTCATAAAAGAATTTGGCCTCCACGATAACTGGAAATGAATGTATCTTTACTAATAAATCTTTAGGTTTTTATTTACTAAGAAATCTTAGTTTTGCATTTTGTATGTACGGAATAGCTTCTTCTTTTCATTATACGGTAAAACTGCAATTATCTGAACTCCAACTATCCGATCGCTTTCAGAATTTCAGAAAAAGATGGGAACATACTGCGATTTGCAAAATAATGGTTCTGTGTACGCGTTCTATTGCACATAGGCTTAAAATTGTGCAACACTCTGTGTATTGAAAATACTCCCAATATACGGGTTGGTGTGCGAAGCACGCTATGCACTGTGCGTCGGCCGCTTCTCATAGTGTTCAGTGTCAAGCTCACATGTGCGTCCTTAGCAGTGAACGTGTTAACGCGATGATAATACTCAAACGTTAAAAGTTATAAAGGGTGTATACGCGACTGTAGTATTTGTGGATAGTATACTCCAGTCGCGTAAACGCGAAGCCAATCCCGAAAAGGTTAAAATAGACCCTTTTTTCGGGGAAAATCCAGTGATTGGAACGGGCTCCGGCAAAGTTGATTCGGATAACTGGAGTTCTACTGTACTACTTGTAGATGAAATAAGTCAGTAAAATATAAAGTAAATATGAATTACCGTGTTCCACACTTGAACGGCTAGAGATAGATTCCTATGAAATTTCATATAATTTACACATCTTAATTACACAGCACCATAGAAACGTAATAAAATGTAGGCTATGAATAATTTTGTTCAAAATTCGATTTGAAAAAAAGTAGGTATCTTTCACTCAACATCCTCACTTTGAAATGTGATACAGAACAAGAAATGAAACTGAAATAAAAAAAAAAACTTTCTAAAACACTTTTTCTACCTGCCAGTTTGTGTTTTTCGCTAATTCCAGCACTAATAAAGATATTGATGAATTGTTGTTAAAAAGAAATGTTTATTTGATGTTTATTTAATAGTTTAATTTATATTATTATAAAACAGGTTGTTTATATTAAAACTTTTAATTGGTTGCCATTGAAACCGTTTTCCAAGAAACTATAAAACACTGCGATAAAAAATCATATGGTTGAATAAAAACACATTGAGTACGGTACTTTAGAGAGAGAGAGAGTGAGAGAGACATGTCGGCACAACGCGATTAAATTTGGGGAAGTAATAAGCGCAATATTTGTTTACCTAGTTAAAAAATTAACAACAAATAATATAAAAAGCTAGTTACAATAACAATAAATCTGTATAAAAATACGAATAAAAACATTCTTAGTGTGAATAGTGAGTTTTTCTGTTTTGCCCAAATCGTAAGAGATTGTTAAATATTTTCTATTGTTTATGATGCTCTATTTATGTATGCAATTATATCCCTAGCATGAATGTGTGTTGTTTGACCCAGAGCCGGCGAGCCTAATCCCTATTTAATGTACCGTGCGAGCAGTTATTCAACAATAAATGTATTAAGTTTTGTAATTATTCTTTCAGAAAATCTATCCAGTACGACATAGTTGTTGCAGAGTTTTAATTGAATATGCAAAACAATTCACTGACCAATGAGGTTTCTTTTACAACTTGTTTACTGCTTATGCTGGTGCATTTTCAATTGCTGTTGTAATCACTACAAAAACTAAACTTGGAGTGTTTGTTGATATCTTGTTTACTATTGCACTCTGCCAGCGCCGTCAAACCAACTGTGAAAACAAAAATAGAGTAAACATAGGAAGAGTCTCTTCAAAGCGTTAACTATTAGTCTGCGTCGGAAAATGTGTCGGTAAAAAATTTAAATAACCTAAAAAGCTGTAGTAGGTCATGATGGAGTTTTGATTGTCCGAGGAAGTTTAAAAATTTTTTTTGAACCACATTGAATGGAATTTTTTGAATGATTGGTTACTACAATGATTTTTTACTAGGCCTATATACTGTTGCGTTAAAAAAAATTGCTTAGTGTCTTTACTTGATATCAGCTAGACCAAGAGACTGAGCATTGGAGCGCAAGTAAACCAAATGGTAGTGACTAGGACCAATTTTTTCAGATACTAATATATTTAAACTTTTGAATAAAAACAATTTTAATATACGAAGGTCTTTTGTATTTTTATTGCCTTCTTTTAATACCACAGTTGTATTATATTGATATTCACCTAATTATTTTAAAAAAGGGCTCGGAACATCAAAACTGGGACTTTATATTTACTTTCACAGTCGATGTACAACATTACTGAAGACATTTTTCACTAAACAGTCGTGTTTCTTTTTTTAAGTAACATTCCCGCACCATAACTAAATGGTAAGACCCCTGAGCTGCCCCTGACCTCTTCCAGGTATAAATTGAACGTCCTAGTCCCAGATGGTAGTCAGTATTAAGGGACCATTACAATTATTGCCAAGGCCTAATGTTGTGTGTAAATCAATACTGGCTAGCTTTAAGCATTACTCAAATTACATTAGCCTAGGCGTAGGCCTACATCGCTATCAGGATTATCTGAATTGCTAGATCAGGTTTAAGCCTGTAATGGAAGTCCTATTCTGTGACGATTTCATTGTGGGGCTTTGAATAAAATCGTATTAATGACGAGTTCGTTTTGTCGGCTTTTTTCTCCCTTGTTTAATCTCTATGCGAGAGCGTGTTTTGTTTATTTCGAGAGGGAATCGTATAAAATAAATAATTAGTTTTCACTGCAAAACTACATTGTCTAGTTCTCTCGGCACCTGCAGATGAGAATATTAAAATAAATAACGGATCTGTAACCTAGGTGCATGTGATATTTCTAAAAGATGTAAATTTTTAAAACTTTCCTTTAAAATGTGAATTTGTCAAACAATTTATTCGTGTGAGCAATTTAGATCGAATTCCATATGGAAGTACATGACGTTCTTACGACTAGTGGAGTCCCGAGTTACTGAAACGACAATATCAGCGTGGGTTCCAGCCATTCCTGCTATTTTTCCTGTGTTTATACATTGTTCTTCATTGTAAAAAAAATAAAGAGCTATTTGCTGAGTAAGTTGGGACACAAAAGATGGACTGTCTTAAAAAAAAATGCTATCAATAATTATTGTGAAAGTCTGCCTTGGAAAAAAAAGATTTTGTTAAATTGTACGCTTGTATAAAATTACGATAGGGGATTCTTTTTGTTGATTTCAAAGATAATTACATGGACTAAATTTGAATAAAATGTGTATTAATTTTATCATTGTAAGGCTTTCTGTTCTATGTAAATATTTGCAACTTTTCTTTCTTGTTTGCGCTTTTCTCTAATATTCATGGAATTATTTAAAATTTCCATTCTATTTTTTTTTTACATAAATTCTTTCAAAGGCCACCTACTCTGCTTTAAAATGTACTTAAAACAAAATTGTAATTTTGATCCCGCCTAGCTAGTAAATTATTTATCACGTTTGCCAGTTTTTGTTATTCAATAAAGGTCTACTGTACACTTCAAAGCTTATGTGTTTTGAACACTTGATTACCCCAACTGTGATAGCAGCAATAGAATATAAACTAGATTAAAATATTCCTTTTTTATTCAAAACCCGTGAAAAAGGTCTGGGATCAGTTTTATGGAGTATAAACTATCGCAGCTAAGGCTATAGGAGTAATATATACGTGCATTCAATACTTTTATGGTGCTAACACACTGCATAATGTAGTGAATTCGTAATCTCATTGTCGTATCTACGATATCGTTGAGACGAGTAGTTATATACTGTTGTGCGTTTAAATCTGTGTTTTGTACGCATGCACAGGGTGTTTCAGGAAGAATCCGTCATACTTCACATTGCTTTCATACAAATGATGATAAAAGTTTATATAAACATTCAGCTAAAGAGTTACGGCTCCTGTAATTTGTTAACATAATTTCTGCTCCCAAGAATGAGTTAAACCCAACTAATATAAATGTATGCCTGAAAATCTTGGAAACATAGTTGTTGCCCAAGAAATAAAAAACAGCTCACAAAGAAGCCAGTAGGTATGTCGTTAAATTGTTGTACTAAAAATTGTATTGCCAATGGAGGCATTTACTGTAAGTTGATCACAATATTTATTTAAGTAAAGATACTGTCTGTTATATGAATACATAATAAGTATTGAAAATTGAAGTACCAGTTGGTTACTAAGACAATGCATGTAAAAACGTATTTTTTAGGTCATGGCATTGTATATTTCATACACATGTGATTTTCCATACAAAACGCAAAGAATTAAATGAAAGGATTTTGATCACATTCATGGCTGTATGAACTAATATCCCTTTGCGTTTCCTGAATGGGAAAATATTTTTAAAAAATACATAAAAAAATATACTGTTGTTTCCGTTGCTTTCAAATTGAAATATCACTTATCTTTATTTATTTGTTAAATTATTCTACCGATTTGTAGTTGAATTGTTTACTTCTAAGGAATTCCATGTGTTTACTAAATATTTATCATTAATTCCATCAAACTTTCTCTTTGTCTTTTCCTACTCTTTTCCTCATAGCGTCGAGGTACGAATTAAGAAATTTCCATTAAAAATAAATTCCAATTAATTTTGTGAAAAACCAGTTGAATTTTGTTAGTTTACAATCACAATTGGTTGAATTTCGACCACAGGAGATACTAGTTGTAATAAAAAAAGTTGTTTTGTAATAAAATTATTTTGAGAGAAATATGCCTACAATTTATCAATGAAAGCTCATCCATTTGTGAAAGAAAAAAAACAACTTTTGTAATAATTCATCTCATACATATTTATGTATTGATTTGATTAAATTATTAGCAGTTAGTCAACCTATATACTTCCATTTAAGTTTACGTCTTGAAAGGTTTTCCATTTTCCGAATTTGTCCTTTCAAAAAATATAAATTTTTGAATGACATGTTTAATTGATGTTTATTGGTCTTGTTAAATTCAAAATTATAATAAGGAACATCTTTATGGAACGGATCATTACACATTACCTTCAATTGCTCACTTCAAAAACCTTTATTACAATAATGTCTAAAAAGCAATGTTTAAATCCGCATTACCATTTAAAATTGTTTAAGTATTACCAATTAGAAATTTACGTATTTATGAAGTATTACTCAATGTATTTTACAAAAAGTGGTATGAGTGAAACTGTAATTATAGGACCCAAATGCCCTCGTTCCAAAACCTAACTTAGTGCTACCGGTGCTCTATTAAAACAATTTTATTTATACTCAGTACCAACATGAAAAAACACATTAGGTACCTACCAACATGAAAAAACACATTAGGTACCTTAACATATTAAAGGGAGCTCAAACATAAATGCATTAAAAAAAAGATTGGTTCCAGAATATTATTGAAGAGCTGGATAGTGTTTTTTTATTCTTTTTAAATTAAATGTTTATATTGTCGTGTGAGTGGAAATAGAGTGCGTATTTGAGAAGATATGCGTGCTTAAAGTTAAATTATATATTGAAACTATATACAGTATCTCAAAGCTGAAAGTTGTAATATTTTGTTCAATTTTTACATTCTCCACCCTATACGTAGTATATGGAGAAAGTATTGTTTTCGTAAAAATGTTCGAATTTGAATTTTCAGTTGAATTATCTGTTTTGGTGCTCCCAGAACCCCAAAAAATTGTTTAGTGCAATTATCTGTGTTGGTGCTCCCTGAACCCAAAAATATTTTTAGTGGAATTTTTTGTTTTGGTGCTCCCTGAACCCAAAAAAGTGTTTTTAGAGTGGTGTCTGTCTGTCAGTCTGTCAGTATGTATACACGACCAGAGAGGACACTATTGGTCCGATTTTCATGAAATTTGGTATGTAGGTACTAAACCCTAATATCTCCAGGCGTTTTTTTCATTTTTTGGAATTTTTAATTTTTAAGGGTAATTTACCCCTAAAAACCCATAAAAAACGACAAAAATGCAAATTTCTCAAAAACGGCTCTAACGATTTTGATCAAATTTTCAGTATTTATAGTGCTTAAGATGCCAAACAAAATGCCACCACCCGCTTTTATCAAAACTTCAGCGTTTTATAATTATGGGGAAATGTTTAAAAATAAACAAGTTTATGTTGTCAATCTAGCATCGCGGCGGCGGCCGCACGGGGTAGCACCATGGTAGCGATCACGGCCTATAATTCAAAGGTCGCGCGATCGAATCCCGCCTAGGACAATAATTTTTTTATACGATTGACGTAGGTAGAATATTATTTTTTTGTTTTGTTCTAAAAAGTAATAAATAAAATGATTGAAAACAATATTATTTTGACTACAGTAAGTTGGGAGAAAGTTTGTGTCAGTTAACTGATACCGTTTATTTAATTTAGTTACAACTTTATGTTTTGTAGTCAGGTTAAAAAAGAGAAGTAAATAATGAACTGTTTTGGCTCTATCTATTATTTTTTGTTAAGTTCAATTTCTATACCGGTCAGTCGCTTATCTCAGCTTGTAGCGTTATTCTGTATGATATCGTAAGTTCTGACTAAGGTTTCTTTTAGACGACCAACATTCGTGCAGTGGCACACCTCACCACTGTAGTGGTGAGCCGTTCTACTTGGTAGTAAGATTTTTTCGGTTGTGTGTTAAAGCAGCAGTCCAGCAGTGTTAACGAAAAGTTGATTGGACGAAAAGGGTCCATATAATTGTGTTGTCCATCTGTCGTAGTGCTGTGTGGGTCCATATAATTGTGTTGTCCATCTGTCGTAGTGCTGTGTCGTCTCATGGCTTAGAAGCAGTTGATCGTGTGAAAGGAACTTACTTCAACTTTACCTTGAGGTACATATTGTGTTATTATCCTTTGTTTTTTTAAATAATAATGAATAGTGAGTATAATGTAATCCTACTTGTGTTATTGTTGTAAAAGTAAGATACCTGCACTCTAAAGGATAATTACAATAAATTTCATTCATTTGTTAAATTTAAACAATATCAAACTCAAAGGAGTGCATTGAGTTTTTTCAATCTAAGGAGAGGTAGTGTGAATAAATTTTTCAATCTTTATTTAGAGTGCGATTTGGAAGTATGAAAAATGCCTGTCGGTCGAATTCCATCACAAAAGCTGGTAAAAAAGAATTTCGAGGCTAAAGATCACAAGATATCCGGTCCCACTATTATACCGAGCTGAAATAATGTTTTAATTTAATTTCGCACAAATAAAAGCAATATTTAAATTACAATTTCAACGACGTAATTACTTTTTGATGAAGAATTTATTCTTGGTAGACCTATACGAGTGTAGTAGGTTCTTTCTCATTTGCAATCACGTTCTGCCTTTAATTTACTCAATTTATGTAGAAAAGTAATTTTAAGAGAAAGATCCAAGTCCACTTGACATTTTGCAACCTGTATATTATACTGTATACAGCGAATACATTCAATAATAAATTGCTACGTCACATTATGCCATCACTTAGTGTTAAATCAGATTGAGCAAAATTTAAATAGAGCCATCGGGTTTTGAAATAAAAGGGTTTAAATAAAGTTCATCCTTTTTTTCTCTAAAATAGTCTTGGTAAATCTTAATTGTACTTGAAAGTAAGGTAGAACTACATATTAATTATTTTCATAAAAAGTTTTATAAGTTGAATCCTTCCGTACGAGGTGCAAGGTTGCATGAACATTTTTGTGAAATCTTGTTTAAAATATTTTAATTACTAAAATATCTAACCGATTGAAGTTTTGTTTGAAAGTCAAAGGGCAAGATGTTCAAACAGTTTGAGCGGAATTAAATTCGCATCATTGGATCTCAAAATCGAAGGGGATAGTATCATGTTTTTTATAAACATTTCTTTCGTGGATTTCAATCGAACTTTATACGGGGATGACTTCACGCACCATCAGGAGACACTTGTCCCTCCAGTGTGTGATACTCCAGGCTCGTCCAGTCCGTTGCTGTCCACTGCAAGGTATTTCTTCATTGGGGAGTGGTCTGCTGTCGAGGTTTTTCCTGAATGTGTGTGGTGTTGCTCTTTCTGTCGAAGCCGACTACTGAACTTTTCCCATTCTTGTAAAGGTTCACAAGGTACTTTTCATTATACTCCATTTCCCAGGGATAATATTGTGCGGAGCAATTTGGAATTTGCTAGATCTCCAACGTTCCCCCAAACTGATCGGTCAACATCAAAGTTGGTCAGATAAGTTGGTATGCCTGGAATCATCTTTTCTATAATGGCGGCATACAGTGTGTCTCGCAACCATTTGACCAAACTTTACCCTGGCTCAATCTTAAATTTTAATTTCAGCTATACACTGCTTTCCTATCCTCATAGGTCTTACTTGTATAAAGTGAAGACGTTACGTAACATCAAATTTACGTCATTTGGACTAGAAAGTAAGATAGCTGAAATTAGTAGCATTGTACTAAAAATAGAAAAGGGAATGAAACTTCAAAACCCAATTATATGTACAGGATAACCATGTCTATGACAATAATTAAGATAGGAAGGAGTTTCTTTCACACAGTTCCTTAAATCAGTTTACACAATCCATATTATTTTTTTAACTTTTAAGACTTTAAAATAATTCAAATAGTGTTTGAAACGGTGTCTACTTCAGTTACCAAAGACAGTTGTTTAGTAAAATTTGCATCAAGAAAAAATGTCTATACATAACTAAACTTTATAAAATTTTATTTCTTCAATTGCGTTGAATTTTTCACTTAAACTTTTCTTGTGGTGAAGACATATTCTCACATTTTTGTTCTCTTTAAATTTGGCGACTTGTATTGTTTTGAATATAGGCCTAATTTGAAAAGGTGTGTAATAATATGTAGGGCAAAATGCATGCTGGGTAAAAATAACTAGCCAAATCAATTTTCCATGCACGGTTAAAAACTTGGAATTAGGTCACAAAATGAAAAATGTTTTTAAACAATACTTGCAATTCAAGATTATTGTCAGTTAAATCTTTAAAATTTCATCTTTGAAATTCCGTTTACCTGTAACTTGTGCGGTTTCAATTATTTATCCTTGCTGTATTCGAAACGTTAATAAATATTTCATATTTAAATTAAATACAATTTTAAATCATTTTTGTCTTTAATTAACCTAGCGGATAGAAATATTTTAACGAGACCTCCGCTCTTCCGAAATCCCAGCCTTTGTGTTTTAAAAAACATTTTTTAATATCTGCCGAGAGATGTTTTTTAATTTTTTTTATTGTCAACTCAAAGTAAGCCACGACAGAGGCGGAAGATGTATCTTTAACGAGCTAAATTAAAATTAGTCGAACATCTCGAGCACTCGGATATAAAGTTGAAAGCATTTTGATTCAATATTTAATGTCAACGGATCGGGATCCAAACCTTTACAGTAATAAAGATCAAAGGGAAATGGTCTTTTACCATAAACTGTTTTGCAAAGTGAATTAATGATAGCGTTTAGGTAGGCCTGAGGGAATGGAGTAAGCAAGGTTTATTTAAATTTTGTTGTAAATTTTAAATCTGTAATAACTTGTCACTGCTTTGAACATTTTTTATTGGATCGTGTTATAAACTCTTTTAAAGTAAGTTATTTCTCTGAGGGTACTGTTTCTGAAATGTTTCAGCTAGTCGCACCCTCACACACCCCCACCCCCCCACACACACATGCGTCCTTATAGAGAGGTTCTTGGTGATTGTATAGAGAGGTTCTTGGTGATTGAAAGTTGATCTAAATTATTAGCTTTTCTTTAAAAGCCTATATTTACAAAATTCCAAAATAACAAAATTTTCCACATTGTTTGAAAAAAAAAATATTAAAAAGTGTAATAAACAGATGTCCTAAAATGGATGTTTGTTAATTTAGCTGCCACTTAACGGTAAAAAAATTAAAACATTATTTTTTGAACTGTAAGTGATAGAGTTGAAACTTTCCATGGCAGTATTGTAAATACCAAATTTGTGAAAACAAAAATCAGCCCATTTTCTTTGAAATAAAATTTTAATTCTTTGAATGAAAATAACTTAACGGCAATTTTACAGAAAATGAACAAGCCAAGAAATGGATCCTTTTTACTTTCTCACTAAGCTATAGTATAGAGAAAGTATAGTGATCGCAAAAAAAATCGATTTGAGACTTTTATGGAAATATCCGTTTTGGGACCCCTGAGTCAAAAAAAGTGGTTTTTACAAAATGTCTGAACATTTTAGCTGAACATCCAAATAAACATTTGACCCCCATTAAGAGGGCAATGGCCATAAGACTGTCTGCCCGGTTGGCATACTACCCTTTGACAACTGAATATTAAGCAAACTTAAATACCTAACTTATCTAAATTTACAAAAGTAACATAAAATATACTTAAAAAATAATAATTGTAAAGATAACCCAATAGTAAAATTATGCACCTATGTTAAATGTAAAACCCATACACCCCAAAAACAAAGCAAAGTACTGAACATACATCTGCAATCTAATAATTAAACTCACTGATCAAATTGTATTTTGCTAATGTAAATCTAATGATACTGAAATTTTAATAAAATCCTGCTGGGCACCATGTAAAGCTCAGCGAAAAGATTACATTTTTTATTAAAATCGAACAATATCAACAAACTCTTCCTCTCAATTTTATAATAAACATTGTTTAGTTACAGAATAGCTATGATGTAATCCGTTTTCTTCTTATGGTTTTACAATTGCAATACGTTTTGTGTTACCCAGTTACTAACATGTGTGGCAAAGAACCAATAGACTAAATATACGACAGCTGTTTCTAAAGAGAGATAGAACAGAACATATGGTGCGATTGGTGATTTCATTCTGAGGCATTTTTAAATGGTCTAAATGTGAAGACGTTTGATAAGGCTGCACCATTTATTTTGAGAATGTATGCGATGTAGTGGTACATTAAGAAGTGCGTATGCTAAGTAAATAGTATTGGAAAACGGTTCTGAAAAATAATAATCGAAGGTATTGCTGATTGTCAACCACTTTAGGATTTCCTTGCCATATTCAATAAAAATAAAAACCATGGTTTTTTGGCTTATGGTTCCTATTCATTAAATAACGAGTAACTCCTGAATTTTATTTAGCATAAACATATTCATTAGGTCCACTGAACAGAAGATAGCATGTGCTGAAAATGTCAAGTATTTGCTTTAATATAATAGGGATTTGCTTTGTTTCTAATGGAAAAAAGTTTCATCGAGACAATTTTGAAGGTTGTATGAAGGCTAGAAAACATTTTACAGAACGGAACATTTATTGGCCCTTCGGCACATGTACATACAAAATATAATTTAACTAGAGGAGACTCCTGCGTGCTCCGCACGCCAGCCCCGTTTGAACCTTCTACACACATATGTTATGTTTTCTTTATAATAAATGTGTAGTTTATATAATAACCTCAAAGCTAAGGTGGTAAATTATGTTAAAGGTCAAAATCTAATTATTTCATATATTTTATAGTAGCAGTTATAATAAAGGGTAATATAACCAGCAAGGCTCATGTCTACACTTAAACACAAGTTAGAAATACAAATAATTATTTTAAAATTTGAAATCAGCTGTTAATGAAAATTTTATATCAAATAAATGATTAATGTAAAAACTATAAACATATTTAATTATTATTTACTATGGCGCTCCCATTGCCGTAAAATATTTAATATAGTGTGTGATATTTTTACGTCCGACAGATGGCACTGTTTATGTACACCTAACCTAAAAGTCAGAAATACATATAATTGTTTTAAAGTTTGAAATCAGCTGTTAATGAAAATATTAGAGCAAACAGCTGATTCCTATAACAACACTAAACATATTTAATTATTATTTATTGTGGCGCTCCCATTGCAGTAAAATAATTAGTATAGTTTGTGTTACTTTTATATCCAACAGAGGGCGTTCTTTTTCTTCAAAAAGTATACAAAAACACTCGTGGGTTTGAATGCCATGTTGTGTCAAAATTTCAAAACAATTGGTGAAGAACTCTCAGAGATTTTAGATTTTGAACAAACAAACATTTACATTTTTATTTATATAGATGTACACAGCAATATAATAGACTTCGTCAGATACAGGCTTAATGTAGTTGGTTATTCGATCTTAAAACTAACATCACAGGTGACCTTGGTTTACTCAATATTAATTTCACAATTTAAATATGCATTCAAGTTATATAACTAGCGCTCTTCCAGCCAACTATAACATTTATGATGCGAATCATTATTTGATACGCTTTGAAACGTTTCAAAGTTTGATTCCTAAAACTAAATGATAGTTCATTGATTTATTACTTTCTCACTATACTATAGTATAGAGAAAGTATAGTGATCTCAATAAAAAATCGATGTTGAGATTTTTGTGAAAATATCCGTTTTGGGACTCCCTGAGCCCAAAATAGTGGTTTTTACAAAATGTCTGTCTGTATGTTGTATACAAAGCTAGAACGAAAACTATTCGATTGATTTCAAACAAATTTGCACCAAACATGTCAATTAGGCCTGTATAGATGCACGAAAAACGGTTTTGAATTTTTTTGAAAAACAACCTCCTTTTTGGCAAAAAAACCCAAAAAAGCAGTTATTATTTTTTTCATAAAAGAACGGCTCTAACGATTTTGATAATATTTGGCTTATTTGTAGCCTTTAATGTACCCTACCATATGCAAAAGACCGCATCTTTCTAAACATTCTGGTTTAGCTAGTAATAATAATAATAATAACAACTGATTTTTGGGGGTTTTTTTGGCCATAAAGAGGGTTGTTTTTCAAAACCTTTTTTCATGCATCTATTCAGGATTAATCGACGTGTTCGGTGCAAATTTGTTCGAAATCGATCGAATAGTTTTCTCTCTAGGTAATAATAATAATATTTATTAGTTAATCTCCTACTTTAATAAATCACCTCTCCTACACCCACGTACAATTAAGAAGTCGCATTGAATCTGTTTAATAATTTAAATAATATGTTTGTGAGAAAGTATGTGCCAGTACTGTTTATTAGCGAATTTCCATAGGAAAAATGAGCTATTGCAATGGCCCTTATGGTGAAGACCGAAGGTCGGGAGTAGCAAATGAGCATCGATCATGGTCCCCAGAACACGTTTTGGGGTGTCATTAAAAATCATATATATACAGGGGTGGCAAAAAGTCCCGGAACAACCCAATATCTTTTTCCAGGTTCCACTTACACAATTGAAACTTTGCAAATTCTTTATGGGTATAAAAAACTACTTTTTTAGAATATGGCTGATTTTTCACCTCCTCTGGGGGACGGCCCGTCAGGAGTCGGTGAAAAATCTTAAATGTAAGCATGGGTTGTTATGCATATCATTTTAAAGGTCTTGATGAGAAAAACACAACGACATAATAAAAATGAAAAATGGATGATCCTGAAAAAAGTTATGGCTGTTCAAAGTTTTGATATGCTGCTTGTTAAATGAGCCTTATTCTAAGTTTAATTTATTTTTACATGTTCCATGTATTACACGTTCAACTCTGCAAATCGTTTACGGGTATAAAGAACTACTTGTTTATGGTACAGTTGATTTTTCTTCTCTTAGTTAAGGCTCATTTAACATGCAGCATATCAAAACTTTGAACAGCCATAACTTTTTCATCCATTTTTCATTTTTATTATGTCGTTGTGTTTGTCTCATCAAGACCTTTAAAATGATACGCATAACAACTCATGCTTACATTTAAGATTTTTCACCGACTCCTGACGGGCCGTCCGCCAGAGGAGGTGAAAAATCAGCCATATTATAAAAAAGTAGTTTTTTATACCCATAAACAATTTGCAAAGTTTCAATTGTGTAAGTGGAACCTGGAAAAAGATATTGGGTTGTTCCGGGACTTTTTGCCACCCCTGTATATGTATACATGTGTTCTCACTCTAGCGGCCGCATTTTAAGTCCGATTTTGTCCAAATTTGGTACACTCGTTGGTTGTCTAAGTCGCTCGGACGAGTTCGTTAACCAAAATAATCCAACAACCGGAAGCAGGTTTTTTTTTGCTCGGAAGTAACTGTTTTTAGAGATTTTTCTTACTAGAATGAAACTTTTTTATGGGTTTATCTAAGAAAAGTAAATGCAGGATATTATTCTGCAAATTTTGTTTTTTACACGACCTTATAGCTCGTTAGGTTCCAAAATCGATCAAAACGTAAAATACCCGGTTCAAATCCACGTGGGGGATGTTACCTTGGGGGCATCTTCTGATCCGAGTTTGTACGCTGCGAGCGAAGCGAAGCAGTCCAACCCAAGGCAGCAAACTCGCAAAGCGAGCTTTTCCGATGCGAGTGAAACGAAGCAGCGCGTGAGTCGAAGCTGGAGGCTTAGGTGCAAAGAAATTCTACTAATATATATCGTACACGTAAGCAGCTATTCAGCGCCTACGTAAGTAAGTAGACCAATATCTCTAATGGTTTGTTGAAACCCTAAATCATATCAACTTAGTTTTGGAAATTCACTCAACTCACGTCAGCGGTTCATCTGCGTGATCGAATTATTTTTTACATACATTACATCAAAAATATGTAAGTTATAACAGTAAAAATACCAGTCTCAACTGTAAAGTTCTAATTTATCTGAATTTATTAAAATTCTTACAGCTTTTTTTCTGAAGAATTAATATTTTGTATTCCATATCTCCAGACGAGAACTCCATGTCTTGGAATTCTTTAAGAGAAAGCATAGTATGTCATTTTAAAATGTATAAAAGTCACTTGCCTCTCAAGACTCGTTAATAAATAAATCGCCCATGACAACTTCTAACATATTATACCACATGCTCTGACCAGGAGAGCATAGTATTTCTTATCAGTTTGTATGTCAAGTAAACTTGCAACGTTTTCATAGGCAGGCCCATAACTATGTTTATATGTATTTTTTAAAGATACTAATGGTTTTTTTCTTAATTTAAAACACTTCTTGCTGCATTATCCAATTGAAAAATGTCTTTGTGGCTTACAAGCAAAGAAGTATCGTCCGCATAAATTGAACGCATTACGAACTTCTTTTTGCTGGGAAGCTAGTAAAAAATATGTGTGGAGGTTGGCGTGCGAAGCACGCGCGGGTGTCTCTTATTTTACATTATATTTGCTAGCAGTTTCGCACGAGGAAAATGTGACACGTTCTACTGAAATGCTTTTCAAATACTCACAGTACGATATAAAATTCTAAAAGCAAATTCATCAAAGCATTTTCCTCATGGCGGTAGTTCCATCGAAACATATTTGTCGAGTATAATACAGACCGAAGCATTGTTTATTCCAGTATATTATTTTTTATTTCAACTGAACAGTTCTTGTTTCAACAGCCTTTGCTTTAATATTTGTGCTGCGTACGATGTTATTGGTTCGGCCCCGTCACTTTGTCCATACCGATTTCATTTTTCTTCCATCAAGCATCTTCTTTGTGCAAAATCAAAGCACGACCGCAATAAGTTTAGCAGATGATTCAGATGATGCTGGGGTGCCCAGACCGTTGACGTGGCGTTAGCGTTTCTGTATCGTTTAAATGCGATTGGTAAGTAAACTCCCGTTTATCCGTTAACAAGCTGAGACTCAGCATAAATGTTTAAAATATATATTTTAACTCCTATGTCAAGTTTCAATTCGATATATTAAAATTCGGCCAATTTAGAATGAGCCAACGCTTCATATATGAATAAGATGTCCCCTTTTTGTGATTTCCCCTGCTGCAAAATACATACCTGCATTATCGAATTTTTTCCAGACAAACCATTGCTCGGACGAAATAAATACATATGACCTTTTTTGTTGAAAAATACCTCCCCTACACGGTGGTATTTTTTATTTTCCTCTATCTTCATCCCAGCTCGAAATATTAAGGATAATCGAA
>JAGFPH010007976.1:49377-60276 GCA_018207615.1 Philaenus spumarius | reverse complement strand
ATGACTTCTTCAAAACTACCGAACGGATTGGAATGAAATTTGGTATGTAGCTTCCTCTAGGGCCATAGGTGCTTACTAAGAAAGGGTTTGAACAAATTCGAAATTTTAGGGGGTTTGGGGATCAAAGTCATTAAATAACGATTTCTTCAAAACTACCGAATGGATTGGAATTAAATTTGGTATGTAGCTTCCTCTAGGGCCATAGGTGCTGACTAAGAAAGGGTTTGAAAAAATTCGAAATTTTAGGGGGGTTTGGGGGGATCAAAGTTATTAAAAAATGACTTCTTCAAAACTACCGAACGGATTGGAATGAAATTTGGTATGCAGCTTCCTCTAGGGCCATAGGTGCTCATTAAGAAAGGGTATGAAAAAATTCGAAATTTTAGGGGGGTAGTTGGGTGGGATCAAAGTTATTAAAAAATGACTTCTTCAAAACTACCGAACGGATTGGAATGAAATTTAGTATGTAGCTCCCTCTAGGGCCATAGGTGCTTACTAAGAAAGGGTTTGAAAAAATTCGAAATTTTAGGGGGGTTTTGGGGTTATCAAATTTATTAAAAAATGACTCCTTCAAAACTACAGAACGGATTGAAATGAAATTTGGTATGTAGCTTCCTCTAGGGCCATAGGAGCTCACTAAGAAAGGGTTTGAAAAAATTCGAAATTTTAGGGGGGTTTGGGGGGGATCAAAGTTATTAAAAAATGACTTCTTCAAAACTACCGAACGGATTGGAATGAAATTTGGTATGCAGCTTCCTCTAGGGCCATAGGTGCTCATTAAGAAAGGGTATGAAAAAATTCGAAATTTTAGGGGGGTAGTTGGGTGGGATCAAAGTTATTAAAAAATGACTTCTTCAAAACTACCGAACGGATTGGAATGAAATTTGGTATGTAGCTCCCTCTAGGGCCATAGGTGCTTACTAAGAAAGGGTTTGAACAAATTCGAAATTTTAGGGGGTTTGGGGATCAAAGTTATTAAATCACGATTTCTTCAAAACTACCGAACAGATTGGAATGAAATTTGGTATGTAGCTTATTCGAGGGCCATAGGCGCTAAGTAAAGGTTTGAAAAAATTCGAAATTTTAGGGGGGTTTGGGGGGATCAAAGTTACTAAAATCATAATTTCAGATCTTTTATTATTATGACAATAGTGCTTTTATTATTTAAAATCTATATATATATATAAAAGCCAAATACCACTCACTGATTGAACACTTAAAAAAGAATACAATTACGTTGAAAAGACTGAAAATACCAACCACTACGGGCAACGCCGTACGGGTCAGCTAGTTTATATATATATTTGTCATAGTTTTCTGTAATAATTGTTGTATGCAAGTAGGTAAAATAAGAATGTGAGGCGCCGTCCATTTTCTCAGTTAAATGTCATTTGCGGACCTATCTTTTTGTGGAATTGGTTGTACCGCCAGGCAGGCTGGAGAAGTAGAAGGGAGGACACTCCCATTAGGCCAGACACACTCCTAGTGTGCGCCAACTGTCCTTAAAAACATGATACGTTTTTGATCAAACAAAAATTGAACCTATAATCTTGCAATCTATTACTCGAACGTGTTTCAACGACAATGTCGTCATATTCAGCGATGCACGAGCTAGAATAATTAAACTGTAACTAACCCAAGGCGTGGCTCAATTTGGATTCTAACTGCCGATATTAGTTCTAACATTTTAAAATAAATTAAAAGAAAGTCTATGTCTAAACTTGTTTAAATAATTTCCTCTTTGTCTAATTTTATTATAGCTAATACAAAATGTATAGGTCAGCTGATTGCAGATCTTCAGTAATCAGCTGTTTGCTCTAAACCTTTTAAACATATTTCTTATGTTATTTTAAAATTTATTTTCCATCAACAGATAAATTTTATTTTTTTGAAGACAACGTGTGTGAAGTTAGAAAGGAGGTTAGTGTGTGAAGCATGTAGGACTCTTCCATAATTAATAAATATGTAATTAATAATATCATTTCCTGCATGTAAGTGACTTTTGCAACATCTGACGCTCTATACAGCCATGGTTTACTCGCATTTCAGATTCCAGGAACTTCCCAAGCGAAGGGTTGTGGAGCTACCATATTAAGCCGTACCCTCATCCTAACAGCACTCCACTGCGTCAAATACTGTAAACCAAACATGTTTACAGGAAATAATGAATGCTTTGAGGTATCCGCAGACCGATTCTCTGTCATTATTGGCGTAAACCGACCTGGCAGTGATTCATTCAAGCACGGAGTAAAACAGGTGTACATTCACCCTAAGATCCAGAACTTCGGTGAAGAACAAAAGTAAGTGTTTGATAGAATAAACTTTGAACACACGTTTCATCGACAAAGTCGCCATCTTCAGTGATGCACGAGCTACAATAGTCAAAATATAACTAACTGTATTATTTAGAGCTAAGTTACAAACCTTTTTTATATTTGGAAAACAATTACAAAAATGTTTCTTCAGTGTTATGTAACTATTTAAATTATAAGATTTTTGGTAAAATTCGTCAGGCATTTAGACTATTTCATTCATTCTGTAATATCTGATTCCAATATATAAGATTACATAAAATGTTCAATTTTATTATTTATTATCTACAATTTGTTACAGTAAAATTTCATTTTTGGGTAAAGCGTACATTCCTGGTAAATTTTTCAAAATAGCCCTAATTTAATAGCGGTTTTTAGTAGAAACATAAACTGATATTTTCCGAAACAAAAATAAATTGAAACACTTCTATTTAGAACTAGATTAAAAAAACTTTGTTATTGCGAAAAAAATACAAAAAATGTTTATTACTTTCTATGTAGGCCTAAAATTGTTTTTTCCGTTAATGAACATTTTTGCTTTCTCAGCTATAGCTTTTAAAATTATACATCAGTACATTTTTCAGTTGCATATATGAATTACTTGGACTTTTTCTATAAAAAAGATATTGTACACTTTCGAATTATTGGGATATACAGATGAACATAAATCAAATCTCACGGGAAACGGGGAAATTTCGAATTATCGAGTACTTCGAATAGTAAAGGATCGATTTATCAAAGTTCATCCTCCCCAATTTTCGATTTATAGAGGTACTTTAACAAAGGAAAATACCGTAAAAATTCGATTAATCTAGGTGTTTCTCGTGAACTATTCTATTTGTAGAGGTAAAATTAATATCGCAAAAGATAGGGAAGTTCAAGGGGAATAAAAAAATGTCAATATATCAAGGATTTCGAATTATTGAGGTTCGATTTATTGAGGTTCATCTGTATATCCCAATATCTACAAAACTGCTTCCAAATCGATTTCGTAAATTTTATTTTGTACAAAATTTTCTAAGATGTAGGAGTCGTCTTAAACGTTTTACGCAAATTTTTCAGGTCAAGCACTTTGAAATAAACATTTTTTGTCTCTTGAAATTTTTTCTAAAAACTCTTCCTTTTCGAGATATTAGCAACTTTATGTCGATTTACTTCAACACGTTTAGGGCCGCCATTTTTTTTTGGGTGGTCCGATTTTTATTATATTTATGTCATTTTCCTAGTCTTAAATATACCTTTAAAACGAGGTATGACCATATTTCCCATTTAAAAGTTTTGAGTTGCCCCCATTTTTAGGGGACACTGAAAATGTCCGATTGCTTCAAAAGATTCTTTGGGTTAAGCTAGTATCAATCCCCAAAGGATATTTGTTTGTTTCAACAAACACAAAAGTTAAAGGGGGGGAGGGAGTGACTTTATAACCTCCCTGTACATAGAAATACTAGTTATAACAGACCACCCATCTGAATTTACTGAGTTTAATCGAATGTGTTTAGAGACTAGATCCAACTCCAACCATATTATTTGCCAATCAAAGAAAGTAAAACAATTTTTGTATTAACGTTGCAACTATCCTCATCTCTTGTTATTTGCTCCCCCTATACCATTACATAGTAGGCCTATATGGAGAAGGTATTGTATTCGTCAAAATTTTTGAGTTTGAGTTTTTGGTGGAAATACCCGTTTTGGGTCCCCCTGAACCTAAAAAAGCTAAAAAAGTGGTTTTCGGAGTGATGTCTGTGTGTGGGGGGGGGGGGGGGTGGATGTTATCAGACCTAGAGCCTAAACCAGTCGTCCGATTTTGATGAAATTTGGTATGGAGGTACTAATCCACGGTATCTCCTCGTGTTTGTTTTCATTTTTGGGAATTTTTTATTTTTAAGGGTAATTTTCCCATAAAAACTCTTAAAATAACGGAAAAATCTACTTTTCTCAAAAACGGCTCTAACGATTTTTATTAAAATTCTATAGTTTGTTAGGGACCTAAAGTACTATAAACTATAAAATTTTAATCGAAATCATTAAAGCCGTTTTTGAGAAAAGTTGGGTTTTCCGTTATTTTATGGATTTTTATTTGAAAATTACTCTTAAAAATTTATTAAGTTCCTATAATGAGGGAGAAAGTATGTGTCAGTTTCCTGATACCGTTTATATTGTTTAGATGCTACACAGAATTGGACGTCGCAGTTTTGGTGCTTAGTAAAGCACTTGAGTTCAGTGACAAGATTTCTGCCACTAAACTACCTGAATACGTCGCTCTGGAAGGCTTGTCCAGTTCCAAGATTAACGCTTTCATGAAAGGAAATAAGATTTGCAAGGTTATGGGTTGGGGACGACTGCTTGAAAACAAGACGCTTGAAAAGCCTCCAAATTTACATGTCACGAATGTACCCTTAGAAGATGTAAAAGTTTGTGTACAATATGCTGACAGTCGAATGCACGTACCCGCAGGAGTGAACTATTCCAAGTATTGTGCGTATACTCATGTTTGTTCGCACGATCCTGCGGAGAAGACCGGCGTATGCCACGGAGACAGTGGAGGTCCTATAGTTTGCGATGGCGTACAGATCGGTGTATCATCGTTCGTGTACGAAACTTGTGTGCAATACAACGGATATACTAGGACGGACATAATTGCGAAATGGATCGAGGACATCGTAAAGAAGAATCCTGAACCTCCGACTACTGAACGAACAACAACAACAACAACAATGCACAATGGACTGAATACGTTTCATAGAACCACTAGACTATTATTTTTATCTTATATCATTACAAAATTGATGTAAATGTAGCAAAAAAAAAAACACACACGGTAACTTTCGACTTAATTTTGTTTTTAAATTTCGATCAGTTTTATTGCTGGTGTTGTATTTAGGTAAACGTGATATAAAATTAGGTCAACATTATTAAAAAATTAAAAAAGGAAAGCTAATTTATTCAGCGTTAGAAAGATACATCGTCTGCCGGAAGCATGTCTCTCTAAAAGGTGAATGTTTACATATTGTTTCTGAAATAATACCACCTCTGTTTTTATTCAGAGAAAAAGAATAAAAAGAGAAAATAAAGTTTTTGATTTTTTTTCACTCTGTTTTTTATTTAGAAAATAAAGTCTACTCTATTCCGGTTAAAAGACGAAAAAAGATGTGTTTCAAGACAATCATTTACCTTTAGGGATACCTCAGAAAACCTCTTTACCAATTCCCAAAACCCCTCCTTTTTCTCCCACGACCCCTTCTCAAAATTCACAAATACAACTCGTGATAAGTCAAATTAAATTCTTTAAAAACGACGAATTTTTTATTTAAGAAAATAAATTTGCTTGTTACACTAAAAAATATATAATTTTTAAAAGAATTTTAGAATAGGTGTTAATTTTTTGCAACCCCCTTATACTTATGAAATAATTCGGTTTTGAGATTTAAAAAATTGTATTTGAGATGTGAGTGAAGGTAAGGTACAGACATTTTTAAAAGTTACTGTAGTGCACATTTTGATAACTTTTTTGACCTTTAAGGGAGGTGGGACTTAATATCTAATATTGTAAGTTTAAAAAAAAAATTTTGTTTTGTTTCCAAAAAGGTCCAAAATCTGGTGGAAAAGTGTCCCAGATAAACTAAGGGCATTATTATTAACAATGTTTAAAGTGCCAAAACTAGTTTAACAAAAACCAATATTAATTTAGACATTGAGTTTAGACATTGAGTTCAGACATTGTGTTTAAACATTAAAATTATACATTCATTTTAGACATTGAGTTTAGACCATTAAGTTAGGACATTGAGATTAGACATTGAGTTTAGACCATTAAGTTTTGACATTGAGTTTAAAAATAAATTTTAGAGCATTAAGTTTAGACATTAAATTTAGACATTGAGTTTGGACATGGAGTTTAGGCCATTCAGTTTGAACATTGAGATAAGACATTGAGTTTAGACCATTAAGTTTTAACATTGAGTTTAAAAATTAATTTTAGAACATTTATTTTAGACATTAAATTTAGACATTGAGTTTGGACAAGGAGTTTGGACCATTAAATTTGAACATTAGGTTTAGACATTATATTTTCACATTAAGTTTAAGACATTAAGTTTCAACTGAAATACACTTTTATTTCGCATCAAAAGAAGCTAAGTAAAATATATGTTTTACTTCAATGCTCCAAAGGTATATATTTCGGATGGTGCGTTTAAAAAAAATTCCAATTTTATTCGAGTTTAATACGAAAAAGATCTGCATTCAACCACTATGTAAACTAAGTGGGATATGTAAATGTATGCAAGCACAGCCTAAACTGTATGCAAATAATCTCGTATGACCTGATACAATTTGTAGGATCAATTAGTGATAAGCGTTCATATGTTTTAATCAAAACACCGTTACGTGGTTTTATACATTTCTTGCTCTTTAGAAAATATCAATGTTTTACATAACAAAATTAAGGTGCTACAATCCTGAAAAAATAAAAACTTAATACGGTAATGTTGTTCTTTAAAAAGCTGTTGAAAATTTAGGAGATTTAGTTGTAAAAGAATTAGTCAAGTTGAAACGAAGTCATACGTTTAATATCTCCAACTATTTTAACTTCAGTTTTTATTCTCCTCTTCCCGTTTAAAATTTGAATTTTAATATACTTCTTTAGGAACGTATTCGACTCAGAAAATACAGTTTCTGAAATATAATCAGTGGATCAGGGGGGCTCAGTGTGCGGTATTTTATATATAATTTATAAGATATATGTATTTACAATAAATACAGAAATTGGTGTTTGGAAAGTATCCTCCTATGTTGACTAAAGGCAGAGAGTTCTTATTTGTTTACATTTCTTAATATTACTTTACAAGATCGTAAGTTGCGGCGTTTTTAAGTGTTTTCTACAACAAAAATTGTACTAAAGATATTTTTAAAATAAAAGCAATTAGTGTTTGATATAATATCATTCGGTATGAATTAAAAACTTGTTTTTTAGTTCATCAATTTAACCCAAAAAAAGTCCCATTTCTTTTGCTTCAGGCGCATGGTTAGGCAATGACACTAAAACTACGTCGAGTTTCTACTCGTGACAGACAGATGCTTTTGTTGTTCAATTGTCCTTCTTAAATAAAAATTTAAAATGTTCTTCAATATTTTCAAAGCTTACCGTTTTAACTTTTGCGTTTCGAATATACTTTAAAGTTTTCAATAAATGCTGCTTTTATGGTTTTACATACAATGATTAGAAAACTTCATGGGCTATCTCGAAAGTTGTTAATAAATAATGTCAAGACGTTTAAAAATGTACTAAACAATTTAAAACTCAATAGAGTCGGTGAAAAAATATTTTATTTGTACAACATTTTTGTTTTCAATTTAATAGTAATATTTAACAAGATAATAATTCGCAATGATAAACCAGATAATAATACTCAACAAGATAATAACGCTTCGCGATAGCATGATAGTAATACTCAACCAGATATAGTACTCAATGTTAACATGACAGTTATACTCAATGGACACAAAATCTGATTCACAGTAACTTTAACTGCTTTAAATACCTTATAACTAAAGCATACATTAAATTCTGAAGTAACGACCGATTCCTGTGTCGAGGGCAAAATTATATGAAATATGACTCCCTTTAAGGCTTCAGTAGAACGGTTCGCTCACACAATATTATTCGTATATCTTATTCGTAGTATATTTGTTCGCCCGGCTCTTGGACTATTAACAAATACGAATATTTTAAATGTATTTGTTTCATATTTTAAAACAAATCAAAACACGAGACTTTCAAAATCCAATTAACTCTTTTAGGTCCCCCCCAATTAAAACTGACAAAAAACTATGTGGAAATGTAGATTCGACTGGAACTTTTCATGAAGTAATTGCATTTTGGAAATGAAGTAACTTTTTAAATCGAACAAAGTAAGTAATTTTGTTTAAATTTTAGATATAACTAGAGGAGGGCTCGCTTCGCTCACCAACCCCCACGGCAAAGCGAATGCAATCGGAATATTGTATACTATGACATTTGCATTGGAATGACTATTGATTAGGATATTTTGGGGTGTCATTAAAAATTTTATATACAGGGTGTCCAGTAGTTTCGGGATCAAACTTCGGGAAATTTCTATGGGTCAAAATAAGAAAAAAGTGCATATAAACATGGTCCCGAAAACGCTTCGTTTTCCAGATATACGCCATTTTGTTTTTTGTACAAAATAATTCATATCTAGAGAATGGTTTGACTGATGGTTCAAATTTGACATGAAGTTTAACCTAACAATGATATATCTAAAAAATATAACCGATTAAATCCAACCATGCATTACAAAATAGCGGCTATTTGAAAAATTTAAATCTAAATTACTCAAAAACCGTACGTTTTTATCAAATGCCCCATCAGGGGTTGGCGTGCGAAGCACGCAGGGGTCTCCCCTAGTTATTAATAATTTGTGATAGTTAAGTTATTTGAATTCAATAGTTTATTCTAGTGCCAACTCGGCGGATGGTCAGTATACCATTGCCGCATAAAGTTGATTGCTATGGTTTGTTGAAGAAATGGAATAAATTAAAATAAAACAGTATTTTCAATTTATTTCAAATTGTGATTAAGTTCAAGATCGTGATGCAGGCCTTTAGCTCGACAAAATAAGAAATAAACGGTACCAGGAACTGGCACATACTTTCTCACAAACAAATTTAAATTACTAAACAGATTCACTGTGACTTGTAGGGTGGGCTAGGAGAGTTTTTTTTATTAAAGTTGGAGATTAACTAATAAATATTATTATTATTATCTAGAGAGAAAACTATTCGATCGATTTCGAAAAAATTTGCACGAAACACTTCAATTAGGTCTTTATGGATGCACGTAAAAAGTTTTTGACAAATTTTGAAAAACAGCCCGCTTTATGGCCAAAAAACCCCCAAAAATCAGTTATTATTATTATTATTAGCTAAACGAGAATGTTTAGAAAGATGCGGGTTTTTGTATATGGTCTGGCACATTAAAGGCTACAAATAAGCCAAATTTTATCAAAATCATTAAAGCCGTTTTTTTATAAAAAAATAATAACTGATTTTTGGGGGGTTTTTTGGCCAAAAAGGGGGTTGTTTTTCAAAAATTTTCAAAAATTTTCAAAACCTTTTTTCATGCATCTATGCAGGCCTACTGGACATGTCTGGTGCAAATTTGGTTGAAATCGATGGAATATTTTTCTCTCTAGCTTTGTATACTTTTATTAAAGTAGGCGATTAACTAATAAATATTATTATTATTAGCTAGAGAGAAAACTATTCGATTGATTTCGAACAAATTTGCACCAAACACGTCAATTAGGTCTTTATAGCTGCACGTCAAAAGGTTTTGAAAAAATTTAAAAAACAACCCCCTTTATGGCCAAAAAACCCCCAAAAATCAGTTATTATTATTAGCTAAACGAGAATTTTTAGAAAGATGCGGGTTTTCTTATATGGTAGGGCACATTAAAGGCTACAAATAAGCCAAATTTTATCAAAATCGTTAGAGCCGTTTTTTTATAAAAAAATAATAACTGATTTTTTTGGGGTTTTTTGGCCAAAAAGGGGGTTGATTTTCAAAATTGTTCAAAACCGTTTTTCGTGCATCTATACAGGCGTACTGGACATGTCTTGTGCAAATTTGGTTGAAATTGATCTAATTGTTTTCTCTCTAGCTTTGTATACATACAGACATACATACATACATACAGACATACATACAGACATACAGACATACAGACAGTCATTTTGTAAAAACCACTTTTTTGGACTCAGGGGGTCCCAAAACGGATATTTCCACAAAATCTCAAAATCGATTTTTTTTGCGATCACTATACTTTCTCTATACCATAGTAAGTGAGAAAGTAAAAGGAATCGTTAATTTACAGGACCTCAAACCAATCAAAATTATAGTCGTACACTAATATATGCGTTTGTTTCTAGGCTGCCTACTGTCTCATAAACGTATCACACAAACAAATATTTTCTATTTTCGTGTTTTAACGTTTTATAAAAAAACTTGTACAGCTAAAGATAAGGGGAAATACAAACAAAATCCGTTCAGTCTAATCTAGGTATAAGGATGTGAAAACATTTCTTTATTCTCAACAATGTAATATTCAAACTATTATTTAATACTTTAATTTATTATACAATTCATAACCATGGAAACTAGAATACATTTAAAATTTACAATATTGAAATTTTAGTTATGTTTCTAATTCTATTCCTGTGTATTTTTTCAATCAATATACCATCGACCAACCCGGAACAGAGGATAATCGGTGGGCATGAAGTTGACATCAAGGAACATCCTTACATGGCATTTGTAGCTTTTGATGTAAGAAATTACCGTCCATACAAAAGTTAGTAACAGAATATTGTTTTTAACTGAGCCTCCATTGAGATCTCTTAAAACAAACAATCTCTGAATAATCTTGGAAACCATCTTTGAAATGTTGTACAATATTATTAAATCAAGTCAATAATTTTATTTGGCACAGTCAGGACAATTAAAAAAAATTACTATATTGGAACAGACATAATCTAGGTCTATTTGCCTTACATGTTACATAAATAT
>JAGFPH010007976.1:17345-39965 GCA_018207615.1 Philaenus spumarius | reverse complement strand
GAAAGCAGCTGGATTAGTTTGTTTCTTATTATAAACAGCTGTTTTTTATAGACATGGTTTTTAAATTATTATTTTTAAACATTATTATTTTTACTATAAACGTAATTATTTACATCCACGAAAGCAGCTGGGTTAGTTTGTTTCTTATTATAAACAGCTGTTTTGTATAGAAATGGTGGAGAAATCTGGTGGGGAAAACCGACCTTTGAGATTAGCTCACGCCATTAAGGATAAGAATTTTTGACAACTAAAACCTTATTGCAAAACTTCGAAATGAGACGAATTTTTTTAACAACTGAAACATTAAATTTGGTCCAGAAATAAGGGAGGAGTTGTGTTTACAAAAAACTGCTTCAAGTATTATATATAAGGATTTTTAAAGAAACTATGAAGCTAATTTTTTAACTATCGTTTCCAGACAAGGTAATTAAAATACGTTAATATCGGCTAAGTACGGTATTTAAAATCAGGCCACAGAAAACTGTTGAATCGCACTTCAAAGCCATCTGCGGTTAATGGAAAGCAAAACTGGCACACATTCAAAACGTTGTATCGTTTTTTACAGATTGCGTAGAATGCCCGTTCTTTAATTTCACTCACATGCAAATCTGCAACTAACTGTATGTCGTTTATAACTTTGTTGAATCGTTTAATATTTCTTTACTTTTATATAATTTTCTGTTCGGACTGGAAAAATGTATTTCTGTTAAACATTGTTATTGTGCATTTAAACTCATAATAATTTTTAAGATGGCGGCTGTAAAAACTTTTTAAAATTGAATATCTAAAATAATTAGGATATTACGAACAAATTTCAAGATAAAAAAGATGTGGACGATTTAAAGAAAAATCTCATGGTGTATCATGTTTTATCATTGATCCAAGTATAACTGAGAAAAAGGAATAACTATGGCTGAAAGCGGTTTTCCGTGTGGTTAATTTGCGAAAGTGGTTTTCAATCATATTTGTCGTGGTGTAAATATGATACAACACAGAGGATTTTAATTTAAATGTAAAATAAAATGAATATTTAAAAAAAAAAATATATAGGCCTAAATAAATATAATCACCAGAGAAAGCTAGCTCTACGTTGACTCATTTTGATGAATTACTGTACTTGTTTCAGAGGTAAACAAATTATATGAATACTAATTACGTCATTTGTTTGTAAGGTGAACAAATTAAAAAGTAAGGCATAATGAAAAGTAATATACGGTTGCATTTGTTTTTAAATTGTCTACATTTTTTGTATGTACAAATTTTTTCGTATAACTTGAGTTTTTTTAGATATTCAACTTGGAAAAGTTCAAACCGCCACCATCTTGAAACGGATTGCTACACAAAAATTAAATTTTACACATTGGTTTGAAAAAAATTAATACCCGTTTTTGTTGAGTTTTATGAATTTATCTTAAACGGTTCCTGAGATAATTTTCACTCAAAAAAACTGATACAGACAGACAACTTCTAAACTAAGCAAGATGGGACACATGTTATATGGCATTATTTGCTAGTCTTGACCTGCTGAATAAATAAACGGTACTAGGAACTGGCACATACTTTCTCACAAACATATCAAAATAAACGGTACCAGAAACTGGCACATACTTTCTCACAAACATATCAAAATAAACGGTACCAGGAACTGGCACATACTTTCTCACAAACATATCAAAATAAACGGTACCAGGAACTGGCACAAACTTTCTCACAAACATATTTAAATTGTTAAACAGATTCACTGTGATTTCATAATTGTAGTTGGGGTAGGAGAGGTGATTTATTAAAGTAGGAGATTAACTAATAAATATTATTATTATTTGCTAGAGAGAAAATTATTTGATCGATTTCGAAAAAAATTGCACCAAACACGTCAATTAGGCCTGTATAGATGCACGAAAAAGGTTTTGAAATTTTTTGAAAAACAACCTCCTTTATGGCCAAAAACCCCCCCTAAATCAGTTATTATTATTATTAGCTAAACGAGAATTTTTAGAAAGATGCGGTTAAGGTTACAATTAAGCCAAATTTTATCAAAATCGTTAGAGCCGTTTTTTATAAAAAAAAATAATAACAGATTTTTTGGGGTTTTATTTTTGCCAAAAATGTGGTTGTTTTTCAAAAATTTTCAAAACCGTTTCTCGTGCATCTATACAGGCCTAATTAACATGACTGGTGTGCATTTGTTTGACATCGATATAATAGTTTTCGCTCTAGCGTTGTTTACATACAGACATACAGACAGACATTTAGTAAAAAACACTTTTTTGGACTCATGGGGGTCCCAAAACGGATATTTCCACAAAAATCTCAACACCGATTTTTTTTGCGATCACTATACTTTCTCTATACTATAGAAGTGAGAAATTAAAACATTGTAAAGTTTGGTAGAATGTTTGAGAGACTCTTTGTATATTATTTTTTAATTTCGTTTTATTGAGAGTCAGTAATTTACAATTATAATTAGGCATTTGTACAGTGTTAAACATAAGTGTTAATTACTAGGTAATTGTTTTTGTTAATTTTAAACGGCCTATTTCTATAAAAATAGGTACTAGCATCTCGTCTTAAACAATAGGAGTGACATAAATAATAAACGACTTTGTTAAGCAATCCCTTCCCTAAGTGTGGATTGTAAATCATACCGGGATATGTAAGTGGTAGTCCGGAAATTAAAGATTTTCTCTATTTCCCCTTCAGTTGTACATTATTATGCAAAGGTTAACTACTGAGATTATACGGAGAAAGCTCGTGCACACAAGGAAATTAAAACAGATATTGCGAATGTTGTCGTTTAACCAATTCGAATTGTGTGCATACATTTTAAATTTATTATTATTTGTGGCCTATTTTATTCAAATTATAAAAATTATTTAAAACAAAACACTAAACACATATTCAACAATAGATGTCTTTATTCTCTTTTAAATTGTATATTTAAAACTTTTTTTGCCTTAAAGGCTTTAAACATAAATTATGTTAAGCGTTATTTGTTATTAAAATTTGTTTGAAAATTAAGCTAAAATAACAAAAAATGGTCGACTTACAGTTCAGGCTATCCTAACATATTCATCAAATTTCACAACGTTTTAATTTTATTTCGTTTATTCTAACACATAAATTTTAATAAATAACAACTAATGACAAAACTATTCATATCAGATGAATATAAAGTAGGAATAATTTGTGTTGACCCTACACAGAGTTAATAGAAAATACTGTTCCAAATTGCACCAGGCTATTCTATTGGTGGAAATGTGCAAAAAGTTTAGATAAACATAGGGCTGGAAATGCTTCCTTTTCGAACTATCAGCCATTTTGTTTTCTTTTTACTAAACACTTAATATTTTTTTTTTTTAAATTAGAAAAGATATTTACTTTAAATTTGGTGTACGCATTTATTACATAACATTTAAACCACGTACAAAAAACCAGAACGTTCTTTTGCATAATTTAAAAATGGCGGCTATTCAAAATTTATAATAACAAGTATTTCGGAAACCGCAAACCTTACAAATACATTTTAAGGAACAAAAAATGTAAATTTTTTAATGAAAAACAAAGAAGTTTTTTAAAAATTTTCCCGCAGCTCAAAAGATAACCGAATTATCGGCTAAAAACTCAAAACGTAATTTCTAGGTATTTGTCAAAAACAATACGGAAACAACAATTATAGTATTTTGCAATAATTTCGACCCTGTAGGATTGTTTTCTTCGGGATACGTCCCCTCCCGTATTCCAATATGCTCTAAAGACGTTGTAGGAGACCAGCAGGACAAACAAATATTGATAGAAATTTTCTCGCTTGAAAAAAGAATTAACTTTAAAAACCTTTTAAAAGTGTTAACTAGTTTGAAAACTCTTAAGTCTATAAAGTAGATTCTGATTTAAAATTGTCTTTAAGCTACTTTTAAAACGTAAACAGCAAAGGGCCCGTTATTTTCAGTTTAAAGTACATATTAAAAATGAAAATGTTAAACTACTTAATTTATATTACGGGTACATGGTTTTTACTCGTAACATTTTTCGAAGAACATAACGTGTGTAATAAAATGCCGTTTAGAGCATGTTTCTATCCTGTCTACTTCACGAGATATGAGCACTTTTATAGATCGCACCCCAGCGCTACTTCCCCCCCCCCCCCCTCAAGTTTTTCACCTGCTGAGAGGGCGACAACATCGGTTTTGGTCATCTCCAAAGTGCCCCCAACAACAATCAGAAGTAAAAATGCGTTACACTTTTAGTGCATACTCAACCCCCTACAGATGCCGGACTAAGGGTGAACATCGCCAAATACTGAAGAAAGGTAAAACTTTTCTCAGATTCTTAACTTTTTAGAATTTTGACAATGTTTCTTTCGGCGCTCGGGGTCGAAAACTTGGATTATTCATTGGGCCAACATGATAAACTCAGCAAAACATAATAATTACCCGAAGTATTCTTCTTTCAGGCTTACTGCACTATTGTGTAATTTGCAAAATATTGATAGAATATATGCAGTTAATGTGTGCATTAGCCTGGTTGATAGACTTATCAAAACTGTCAGTTTTCATGATTAGTTTTGATAAATCTAGCTATAATGTCAGTTAGCTTTTGCGATAACTCTATCATAGCAGACAAGAGGGTTTATAAATAGCGCAAAGTTAAATAATATTCTATGCTTTTAAAATAAATTATCTTGATTAAACATGTATTTATTATTTTTCAAAATTCCTTTTTACTATCATTCGAAAGGCATAAAAAAGTTTTAAGTATTTTGAAAAAATCTTTAACATTTATAAATTATAAAACGTAAAATATTAAGTTTTTTTTATTGTGAATTCTAATTTGTTTTGTAATTTGTAAGGTAAAGTAAAATTTTCTGTAAATCTAATTTTGTACTAAATGACAGATCCTTTTCTGAAGATTTAGTAATGAAATCGTTTAGCCTATACTCTAATACGAGCAATGTCCGTTTGTTTGTTTGTACGAGCAATCTCAAAATCCAGCGGACGGATTTTGCTGAAAGTTTGGGATTAGAGGCTTTTGGATCTAAAAAATCGATTGGTGAAAACCACTACCTCAGGAAACTCGTATTTTTTCTATACAACTCATTTGAAAATTGAAAATTTTTAACATTGTTTATGGAGTTTAAAATCATTACATATGTTTATTGACTATAATAATAACAATAATCAGCCGTTTCCTATAACATTTCCATTATCAGCTCATTTCAAGCTTAAAACTATTTCTTTTTTACTTTTTAACCTTTAAGATAGGTTTTTGTAGAGAATGACATCTGTTGAAGTATTTTTATTTTATTTAAATAAACAATTCATATTTAGGCCCTACGTAAGATCAAAATATTTTCATATTTATTCAATATGTGATTCGTATTTACACACATTTTCCTAAAAAAAAAACTATTACTGAGCGATGCTCGGTTGCCCAGGTACTTAAATTTATAAAAAGATTTTTTTCGTAAATTAATTACCTGCTAAACAGGTAGTTTAATTACAGCCTACAGCATTTCATCCGCTGTATCATACAATCATATTTACTACGTTCGTTATAATTATGTAATATACTCTTTATCACTTTTATTTGATGTTTTGATCCATTGATATAGTTTTCTTTTTCAGAAAATACCACGAAAACGGCACAGTTTATTTGCCTGTATATTGCAATTAGGTATATCTTCGGCGTGTATTATTCAAATAATTTTTGGAACGGAGTTTCTTAACGCGGGTTGCGGAAGTAGTTATAAAAATAGAAAATGTAATGCGTAACGAAAAAAAAGGGTTATTAATTGGTTGCTATGGTATGGGCAAATATATAATACGCGTAACGAAAAATCGTTATCAAATTGGTTACTGTGGCAATGAATGTAAATCAATTCAAGAAATATTAAACTGATTAAAAAAAAAGTAAATGTGTGCGGTCGTGGAACCCGTCAGGAACGAAGTTCAACACGTCTTTTCTTCAATTCTTTTACCAGCCTTAACGGCAAAATGCACACATAATTTTAATCTTTCAATGGCCATTTATTACTAGTTTGTTTTTATACAAATATTTACTGTTTCCAAACGTTTACCCCGCACGGGGGGTGCAGGCAAGCTGCACCTACTAAAAGGGGTTTGGCGTCCTCGCGGTACCCGAGTCTAACAACGCCCTCACACACATTCAACACTTACGAAACATCCACCCAATTACATACACACATACATTGAACTATACAACATTCTTATTCTCACCTTTTTTTTAGGAATTTTGATTGTGCAGAGCTATTGCGCGATGGGAGTGCTGAACCTGCCAGAGTTTTGACAACCTCTGGTTTGGTAAGGCTGATGTGATGTGACCAAGATGTATAGAGTATAGGAGGTGGGGCAACGTTGAGGGCGCGTCGCGTGGTGACGTCAAGGCATACCTCATCGCGCCTTTTCCAGTCACTACATGTGTGATCATGCACTAACATTGCAGGACAGCATAATAGTCTATAAAGTATATGCGACCACACTGGTGCTTAAGTGTATTTTGCTAAAAATAGTGTTTGTTGTGCTTATTATAATGTAGTGTAGTATTAATGTGTTTACAAAATAATCGTTGTGTGTCATACATTAATAATAATGGAGAGTTGGTATGTGCTTAAACTGTTTCTGATGTAGTTGAACTAATTTAATCCCTTATTTAAGGCATTTTATGTATTTAAAATATTTTTATTTATATTATTATTTACTTGATAAAATGCAGTAATTAATTCATAGAAAATGCCAGTTATGCGGTGTGCTGTTGCCATATGTACAAATAGTTACTACAAAACTAAATGTCGTTCTGATACTGTTACATATTTTAGAATTCCCCAAAAAAGTAATTTACGTTCTATTTGGATTGACAAATGTAAACGGAAAGATTCTTCGAATCCAGACACTTCTTACATTTGTTCTGATCACCTTAAACCAGAAGATTTTGAGAGAAATTTGAAAGCAGAAATTATGGGCCTTAAGAATGTAAAAAACATACTAAAACCTGGCACTGTTCCATCAGTGAAACTGTTGCCTTTAGAAAAATCAATTGTACATCAGAAAGAGAAACCAGAATACAAGTAAAGGAAAACAAACAGACTGATCGCACAGTGTTGTCGACTGAAAGCAGGTATTTAAACCACTTTAATAATTATATAGTTAGTAAATAAACAAAGTTAAATGAATTTAAAAAAATCCAAATAAATTAAATAAATTTTAATTTTTTGTTAAGCCTTTCACAATCAACAAAATTGTATATTCAGAGCAAACATAACTTGTTTGGTCTGAAGGTTCGATCGTTGATTGTGAAAGGCGTAAAGACAAATAAAAATGTATTTAATTTATTTGAAATTTTGTATTATTTATTTCATTAAAATTCCAATAAAAAAAACCACAAAATAAATAAACTGAAGTAATTCTGCAGTTCTCAGCCATATTTCATTAAATATTTGCGTTACTATAAAAACTACAGCGAATACATATTAAGATTTAATCTGCCTATGCAGGAATAAATTTATTTAAAAAAATTTTGAATATTACATTTGAATAAAAATAATAAAGAATTATATATATAGTAGTTAAAAGGTATTAGGCTTTAGTATAAAAAACGTAATAGTATGTGTAGCTCAAAAGCTCGCTCAAAATGCATTGTGTAGCGGCTGAGTGTAGCGACGCGAGGTATGCAGTGACGTCACTGGCTCGGCTTGATAGGCGAGGGGGGAGGAGGGGTTGGCCCACCTCCTTACTCTATGCATCTTGTGATGTAACCACCCCACACTGGTCTATCACCCTACACTGGCCTTAATTCTAGGTCAGGATCAACCATACATAGTAAAACTTCCATTTGTTTAAATGTTGCTTACATGTTGCGTGTTTTGGCAATGTCAGGCATTTCTACAGTTTCCTGTAATATGTCGTAATCACCACTTTCTGTTTCCGTGTTCTGTCTTTTTGTACCAACAATCTTACAACAAACATTACTTTATCAACTACTACATTAGACTTGACCTACAACTAAACCATTTCCTAATTATTCCTAACAAGTTTAACTTAAATTAAAAGTTATGTCTTGAAAATGGTGATTGAAGAGTTGTTTTTGAGGCTTTGCATACTGTCAGCAGATGACTTGAATGCACGCGTATGGAATGCGGCCGCTATTGGCTAGAGCAGCCTTGTCCCCAAGCTTCGCGAATAGTAGCGTGGTTGTCGTAGTGACGGCAGCCCCTACCACTAGTTAGTGCTGTGGTGGGAGAACTCTTTCCCGCACCCCGTTGCCCCCTCGGATGCATTCAAGTCATCTGCTGGCAGTAGCTGAGAAAGGCTTAGCCTCCGAAAAGTCGTATTGTTTGAGTTGGTTGAAAATTGATTTAATTCATTCTAACAGATAGGCAATACCACCAATCCACGAGTATTTCTCATTATGTTGAGAAATTTATAAGCGTTTCATCGTAAGATATTCAGCAATAAAAATACACATTTAGCTAAATTTCCTAATCAACAGCTTGATATTTAAGTAGCCTACATGTTCCAATTAAATATTAAAACATTCTTGTATCACGGTAATTAAAATGTAATTACAAACATTACACGCAATTAAAAAGAAAACAACAACAAAAATCTGACACGAATTAAATGTAAACGGATATGGCGTAGAAAGTTTATTTGCTCTGCAGGAAATTAAATTTCTTTCAGCAAACATTAACATCCTGGAAACAGTAACTTCCTTT
Source organism: Philaenus spumarius (assembly GCA_018207615.1). Taxonomy (NCBI): domain Eukaryota; kingdom Metazoa; phylum Arthropoda; class Insecta; order Hemiptera; family Aphrophoridae; genus Philaenus; species Philaenus spumarius. The sequence goes on along the minus strand of JAGFPH010007976.1, from coordinate 31,237 downwards.
GTTTTAAAGTACTCGGTACAAAATGATCTAGGTTATTATCATCCATCAGGTTAGGTGCATTATTAAACACACCCTCTTCTATCGTTACTTATTGCTTTAATAAATTGCAGTAATATATTTTAAATATAATGCATTTAGTTCTGATTGATTTCTATCGGTAGAAACTGTTGTACGATATTTGTGGGATTGTTAAGAGACATATTAACATTAGATTATTAAATTCATACTTCTTTCTGTTTTCTGTTTCTTCTTCTCTTATCTGAGAAACATCTATATAAAATGTAATAAAAAAACAGGAGGATAAAAACTATATTATAACCTTGATTATTTGGAAGGCAAAAAGATTCTAAAATCTGAACTCACTTGCATCTTTTAGAACTAATTGCATTAACCCGAAATCACTCCCATAACCTCTACTCTATCTCAATATATAATGGAACGTAAAATACCACTAATTTTTGCGGAAGAAAAGCAAAATAAGAAAAATACGAAAGTATTAAACGACAGAATTAAATAACTATAAACTATTCAAATACTCCCAATGAGCAAACTGAATGCAATTTTAATAATAATTACTAGAGGGCTCCGCCCCCTGCTCGCTTCGCTCACCAACCCCCGCTGTGACTCGCGTCGAATCAAATGTAAACAGTCTATTTTGTATAAATATGCCCTACTATTAAATTCTAATATGTCTTATTTATTTTTAATTAGGATGTAACATACAGTCAAATGAATAGAGAGGTGGTTTACCCTGCAAAAGATCCGGTAGTCCTGAATTTTTTATATGTTGTTTTTGACCATTAGGTAGTAATGAATCCAAGTTTTCGTCATCCTAGCCCCATGGCAACTTTTGTTATAAGCGAAAATCGTGAAATTTTAGCTCTGTTTTTCGGTTGTTTGCCTATAACTTCTTTCCTATGCATTTTCTCATATACTATTATAAGTACCGAATTGTAGGGAACAAATTTTCCAACAAATTACCTTCTTTAAGTTTTTTTTTGTACGACCAACGGTTACCGAGATATGGGGCAGTGAAAAAGGGGTAAAATCTCAAGTTTTGCAAAATTTTAACTTTGTTGCCACTTTCACTTACCAAAACTGAGTGAAGACTTCGTTTTAGAGAAATGTTGCTCATAGAAAAGTTGTAGAACATTTAACTGTCTACAAAATCCATGCCTCAAAAATTTTTAACGTCAATTTCTGAAGAGGTGGGGTAAATGTAAATAAAAATGGAAAAATGTAATTTTTCGCCCTCTAACGGCCGAATTTTACGTCCGATACACATGTTGGTTTTCAAAGAAGCTCGGACGAGTTCGTTAGCAAAAAAAAAAAAAAAAAATCAAACAACTGGAATCACTTTTTTAACCGAAAGTATAACTTTTTGAGATATTTCGTAGGCTACTAATATGAAATTTTTTGGAGGTTTATCTAAACAAATAAATAGGATATTATTCTGAACATTTTGTGTTTTACACGACCATGTAGCTCGTCTGGTTCCCCCAAAATGGATCGAAACTTAAAATACCATAAAAGTACTCGGTTTAAATTAACCGTGATTTTACCCTGGAACAGCTTCTGTTACGAGGCCGACGGCAGGTATGCAAACTCTTCAACGTCTTTATGAGTTCCAAATAGTTATTTGAAACCCTGCCCTAAAACATATAAACTTTATTTTGAAAATTAGCTCAAACTCTTTTTAAACTGAAATTATTTAATGGCACCTTAGGTCAAAGCGCCCATAATTAACTTTTTGCTTGATTCTTCCACAAATGAAAATAACCACAGGTTGTGTTGTTTATGCAAATGCCTTAATGGAGTATTAGAATTAAGTCGGATATGGAACTCGTATTCCGGAAATTAAAGATGTTCTCCATTTCCTTCCAGTTATACATTTTTGTACGCAGAGCTCGTGGAAATAAATTACAACGGTTTACTGTGAATTAATTGTATAGTTTAAAGGATTCCACAAATATACTTAGAAAGTAACAGAAAATTAATGATTATTAAGTAAGAATATACCTCATTAAATTCTATAATAACAATACAAAACTCAACGTAGCCACGATGGCCGTGGCTGTTAAGGCGTGAAAGCTTTATCAATCGTCATTTCAACCATCAATGGAAAAGTTTCGGGTTCAATTCCCATTGACCCCGAATAATTTTCTAAATGGTTTCTTGACAGACATCATTGGCTGTGGTTCGGATCCACGTAAAACTGTAGGTCCCGTCTTAATTAGCCTTAAAATGCAAAACAGCAGGACGTTAAAAAAAAAAACAACGTAAAATAGTAAACCTAAAGTAAAATAGTTCACATAGTTGTTGAAGAATTACAGCTGATGGACAAAATCAGCTGTAATAGGTTAACGAATTAATAAATGCAACAACATAACTATGCGCATGTGCTATACTATGCTGTTGCTAATGGGCGTACAAGCTGTATAGCAGTTGGTACGTTTTTAGTTTATGAAAATATCTATCCTTTTCTGGTTATGCATTTTAAAAATTAATATTTGTTCTGTCAATTATTTAGAAGTGTCTTTGGTAAATATCTGTAATTTTGTTCTTTTTTATTTTACGTTTTATTCAAGTACTGTATTGTGTTTTTCGTTTAAAAGGTCTTTGTGGCCCGGTTTATTGCAGGCGATAAATATCATCAATTTGATATTTATTTTTAAATATCCTTTAGGTTAAGGATATACTACAAACCCTGGCCTACGGAAGGAATGTTAATGTGTGTTATTTCCTGGAGAAGAACCTCTAGGCCGGAACTTTTATCCGGGTGAGTGGGAAGGGGGGGGGGGGGGGATAAATGTTCGAGATTAGGGAACGGATAAAGAAATCCCAACCTTTGTGTTATGAAAGTCAAGAGGGAAAATATACGCAGAAAGTTTGAAATGGGTTTTTATGAAAAGTTGGAAGCAAAATAAAGTAGTTGTTCAAAGTCCAATTTATGAGTTATAAAAATTTTATTATATGTGGGGTGCAATATGACTAACGCGTGGTACATAAGTAGAACAAACAAATTATGATATTGCACGCTTAAAGAATTTAATTACATTATGTTCAAATATCAGTCCCTCAAATGATTAAAGAAATGTGTAATTAAAAATGGGGAATTAAATAATTTTAAAACTGAATATTAAAAAAAACCAAGTTTAATTTACTTAGTTCCATCTTAAGGTGTGGACTTAAACCGTACTGAAGTTGTTTGAAAGTGTTACCAAACATTGCGGACGATATCTTTTCAAATGATGTCAGTCACATTCCCACTAGTTTGATTCGATCATTAATAAAGATTAATTTCTATAACTAATAATAATAACATTTTTTATTAATTCCTTTTTATGTACAATTAAACATATAGCCTACCCTATTGTCTAGGAAATACCTAACCATATTTTCCTTTAACCGGTGGTTAGTGTATTTAACAGATTATTAACAAAAAATGTCATCACACAACCTTAAATAAGAAAAAAAAAGATAAAATAGTTTGGTGTATCTTTTACACATATATTTAAATTGACATGTGCGGCTTGCTGACAAGGCAAACAAACAGGCAGAGAAAAAGACGAACAATAAAAGAACAGATACATATAATTATATATAAATAAAACATAACTATACAAATACTGTATAATAAATTTAAAATACTTGGTTACTGACATTAATGCAAATACAAGAAATAGAACACAACTGTACAACAACTAATAAATTAAAAATTATTTAGCTACACAGATTAAATCTTCAATAATTTCGTGTTTCATCAGCCAACTCTTTACTGAAGTTAAAAAGTTACGAATGAAAGTTAGTTATGCGATTTTCACAATTTAATTTGTTATTTGTACGAACAGATTTTAAAAGTCAATTTACGGCTTCTAATCTCTTTGTACAACAAATCGATAAAATACAATTGTTAAAGGTATAATAAATTACAATCTAGAATGGACAATCCATTCAGCTTAAGTTGACAAATTGTTGTTCAGAAGTTGTTCTCCAGGATAAATAATATCGCTTCATCCCAATTGTAGATACATTTATTACAGGTTCTCTGTATCCTGTGATATATACAATATATAAATGACTAAAGCAGCGTTTTGGAGAAATTTAAGCAATTGATATAGAAATAACATTTTACTAAAACATAGGTTATATATTTGATGTTGCCAAGATTTATTGTTTATAAGTTTAATCTAATTTGTTAAACAAAATTAATATTGGGCTTGTTGACTTTTGAGGTTATGATTTTCTCCCTAAGATGATTAATACGAAATTGTTAGAGAGTTTGAACAATTCACTACTGACATCCAACAAGCAGCAGAAGATAGCACACCGACGATTGGTGGCAATAGAATTTGTAAAGTAATCTGTCCAGTGGAAGTAAAAGAATTAATACTGGCAAAAGGGAGAGAAGACCAGGTAACTAGTCATATCCCGTCAGTTTGGAAGCGAGCCAACCACCTTTTGCTTTACTTCCGCCCTCCTCCTACCCTCAAACCACAGATATGAAAGATACCTGGTCTAGCCGAGATTCGAACCCGGTATCTTCTGATCAGCAAGACGCCACGCTACCTACTCGGCTATGACTTGCCTTAAGAAAAACTAACAAAAACAACACTTTAGTTACTTGCTACCTTATTGCCTCGCCCTTTCTCTCGCTGTTATAATATATACTGCAATGCGAGCCAGGAGTTTGTCAAAACTTTGAGTGCTACTCTTGTAAAGTTAACAATTTCTGACTTAAGCCCTTTTGCCCTAACTTCAAAGATTTAATAGTCTCAGATCTATATAGATTGGTCATAGTATAAATAGCCCAGTCAATAAAGGGTTTGAGTGGGAACTAATTAGTGAAAAGCTGATTTTTTCATTAATGTTAGTTGATTATATAAGGATTATTTTCTGAAAAGTCCCCGCCCCTCCCCCTCTTGCTTCCCCCCTACCCCCCTTAAAGTTCACTTTTGAAAGATTTTTTATTTTGTCAATATCTAAGAGATAAAAAGCGATAGAGTAATTTTTATTTCGTTATTGTAATCCTTATAATATTCTCTATCAAAAATGTTCTTTGCGTTTAAGCTATAAAACAATTATTTACCGTATATTTTTAAATTGAATGTTAAAATTTTAACTTTTCTATTACAATAATTACATGTTTAGCTATTTTTTATTAATATGAGACAAGTTATGAAAAAATGGCACAAATAAAACTTTTAGGGTATTTTGCAATCTTTATATTGATATAAGTTTTATAAATGTTAAGTGCAGACAGTTGACTTAATCGGCCTGGCAAAGGGAGATGGCGCGGCGCGGGGCGTACGAGTCCTCGCGGGCCGGATCAGCCCGTTGGCATATCAGCGTTCAATCTGCAGTAAAGGCAGATTGTTTGGACTTTTATTTGTATAGCTGGTCTATATGGGTATTACAATGGTAAAATAGACGTAAAAATTTATTTTATTTTTTTATTATTTATTTATTTTCTGGTATTTATTATTGCAGTGATAAACACACAATATGATTTCTTTTAGCCAAGCAAATAAAGGGAAAAAACAGGCCTTTGTTGGGTATAATTAGTGAAAAGCTGACATTTTGTTTATAAAATTGTAAATGTTCTTTATATTAGGAGAGCCAGTTTTGATTTGGGGGATTATTCATTCCTACTCCTAAGTTATTAGGACCGTTCCATTCTCCATCAAATATGGACCCACCATTATTGGACTGGCTAAAACCGGCAAGTGTCAAGCAGCAGAACATGTTTTGTTTACTGTCAATTTATTAATACACTAATTTATTAATACTGTTGGTAGCGCTTGGGCCTGAGAACCAAACAATCTACTTTTGAAAACCAGTAACTGGACGAAAAGTGTATTACAGGATTTCCAAAATAATCCATAAGTTTAACGACAAAAAGAAGCTTAATCTGCTTGCTTATGCCATAACAGGTTGTGACACAACATCTTATTTCTTTGATCTGGGAAAAATAAAATCTTTGGACATTTTACAAAAGTCAGAAGAAGCTCAAACACAAGCGTCGGTGTTTCTACGTCAAGATGATTCCAAAGAACTGAAAACAAACGGGGAAAATTTTATCTTAACAGAAAAAGCACATGAACTTCAATGAATTTGCAAAAATTGCAAAAAAATCTAATCTAAGGTCAAACTTCGACCTTGCAAAGCATCCCCACTTCATCAGCATTTGTTCAGGGTTTATTTTCAAGTGCAGACATGGCTTGGTTTTAACAGATTGGATGCTACAGTTTTGGAGTTGGAAGATGGAAAAGGTGAAAGAAAATGGAGGTTACAGGAAAGCTTTAACACCAACACTAAGTACTAAGTCTTTTGTAACTGATGACCTTCTGCACCTCGTGTCTTGCAGCTGTAAGACATCTTGTATTAAATATTGTGGGTGTCCGAAAGTAGAACTTAATTGTTTTAAGGTTTTAATGTGATAACAGTCTCAATAATGTAGATGAAATAATTGATGATCAAAACTAAACTGGATTGGAATAAAACAGTAGCAAGAATGTTTCCACTGTCTTAGGCCGGCCAAACACAGAATCAGACACGGTCAAGGACGCCTTTAGTCTATTCTGTCTGTTTGACTGTTATTGACTGATCCTGTGTGTGGGGGTTTTAGTCACTGGGCGTCATTGCTTCCCTCCATTTTCAGTTCTTCTGTCCACCAGATTGTTGTATAGTGTGCATTTAGTGCTTATTGGAAGTTTTTAACCTAACTTTGAAACGAACTTTGAAGAGAAGGAAGAGGAAGCTATAATTATGAAGTGGAACTTGATTAATTTGTTTGAAAAGGCACTAACAACAGAGATTTTTTGTACACCCTATAAACGAGAAGAGGAACCTCGTAGACTTCATTAAGGAATTGAGAACCATCCCAAAAAATCGAAAACTACTGTCGAATGAAAGTCGAAACGTTCGAATACGTCTTGGAAAAAAACCAGGATAAGATTAAAAAACAAAACACGAATTTGAGAAAATCAAGTGACAAGGAGGGGTTGTGCGCAGGTGGCTTTGACGGACACTGTCTGATAGCTTTTGACTAAAGGTGTCTTTTGAGGGAGCTGCGTCAGTCAAGGAAAACACATATTTAGACGTCTGTTTGTGTCTGTTCGTCTCGTTCGATGCAGTGTGTGGCGACCCCATAACCACCCATGCTAAACCCGCCGTTTTAGTTGCTATTAGTCAAACTGACTAAACGTGACTGACCGTGTCTGATTCTCTGTGTGGCCGGCCTTGTATAAAACTGAAACTCTCTACTTTTATGTGCCAGTATTGTATATATCCCAGACAATTTTAAGATATTGTAAATAGCAATTTGAGTAATGAATGGATGGTCCATGATGGTGTTTTGACAGTAAACAAAACATGTTCTGCTGCTTGACACCTGTCGGTGCCGGCTTTAGCCAGTACGGGTCACGGCGCGGCGGGTCCATAGGTGGTGGATAATGGCACGGTCTTAATAACTTAGGGTTATAAATAATCCCCCAAACTAAATCTAGCTCTCCTAATATAAAGAACATTAACAATTTTATAAACAAAAAGCTTTTCACTAATTATATCCAATAAGGCCTATTTTTCCCCTTTATTGGCTTGGCTAAAAGAAATCATATTGTGTGTTTATCACTGCAATAATAAATACCAGAAAATAAATAAATAATGAAAAAATAAAATAAATGTTTACGTCTATTTAACCATTTTAATACCTATGATTAGACCAGCTATACAAATAAAAGTCCAAACAATAGGCCTCTACTGCAGATTGACCGCTGGCTGATATGCCAACGGGCTGATCCGGCCCTCGAGAACTCGTACGCTCCGCGCCGCACCATCTCCCTTTGCCAGGCCGATTTAGTCAACTGTCTGCACTTAACATTATTTATAAAACTTATATCAATATAAAGATTGCAAAATACCCTAAAAGTTTTATTTTTGACATTTTTTCATAACTTGTCTCATATTAATAAAAAATAGCTAAACATGTAATTATTGTAATAGAAAAGTTAAAATTTTAAAATTAAATTTAAAAATACACGGTAAATAATTGTTTTATAGCTTAAACGCAAAGAACATTTTTGATAGAGAATATTATAAGGATTACAATAACGAAATAAAAATTACTCTATCGCTTTTTATCTCTTAGATATTGACAAAATAAAAAATCTTTCAAAAGTGAACTTTAAGGTGGGTAGGGGGGGAAGCAAGAGGGGGAGGGGCTGGGACTTTTGTGTAAATACTCCTCTTATACTATTGTAACATCTCACAAAATTTCAGCTTTTCACTAATTACTTCCCACTAAGGCCTATTTTTTCCCTTTATTGACTGGGCTAAAAAGAATAATACAAAATTTAATGTCAGCATACCATCATTTTAGTTAATAGTAGTTCTTGTTTCTGGTGTAATGGCTACATGTTTCGCTGCCACAGACAGCATCATCAGGCCAGCAAATAGCACTAAAACTAGTCCATTGTTCATATATACATCACAAACATAAAGGCTGACCTGTTTCAGTGAAACATATAGCCATTACACTAGAAACAAGAACTAGTATCGACTAAAGTTAAGGTGCGTCGATTAATTAAAGTAGTTCCAAAAGCTAAGCATTGAATACAAATTTAAAGTGTAGATAAATATATTATAAATGCTCGTCTAATGATATAAGAGTTCCCCTTTAATGTAAGTCTACAAATCCTCTCCAAGAAATTTCTCATTAAAGTTTTTCTTTTCATAATGCCAAGATTTATAACAAGCGTGACTTGCTGCTAATATTTCCGCAGAAAATGCTGCCATTTACTTAACGTATTTCGCCATCATTAGGTCTAAGCCTTTATGCTACACCTGATACGTCTTTTTTGTCTTTTACTATATTTACTCGACTAATTATTTAACTTTTTTACAGAAATATACACCAGGAAACTATAATAATATTCAATAAGTTTTTACCAGTTTATAGGTGACTAGCTGGCCCGACCCGGCTTTGCACGGATAGACAAATTAAAGTTAAATGTATATTAACAAAAAATATATTATATCAATAAATATATTACACTATGTATTTCTTATGGGGATTTTTAGTAAATTTAAACGCCCCAAACTTCCCCTAAAATTTTGATTTAAAAAAAAACTCTTTCTTAGAGAGCACCTAGGGCCCTAGAGGAGGCTACGTAATAAATTTTATTCCAATCCGTTCGGTGTTTCTTTTTAGTAACTTTGACCCACCCCCAAACCTCCCCTAAAATTTAGATTTTTTTAAAAAAACCCTTTCTTGGCGAGTACCTAAGGCCCTAGAGGAAGCTACATACCAAATTTCATTCCAATCCGTTCGATGTTTTTTTGTAGTAACATTGACCCCCAAACCTCCCCTAAAATTTCGATTTTTTTAAAAACTTTCTTAGCGAGCACCTAGGGGAAGCTACATACCAAATTTCGTTCCAATCCGTTCGACGGTTTAGAAAAATCGTGATTTTGTAACTTTGACCCCTCCAAACCCCCCTAAAATTTCGAATTTTTTGAAACCCTTTTTTAGCGAGCATCTATGGCCCTAGAGGAAGTTACATACCAAATTGCATTCCAATCCGTTCGGTAGGTTTTGATAAATCGTGATTTAGTAACTTTGACCCCCAAAACCCCCCTATAATTTCGAATTTTCGGAAACCCTTTCTTTGTGCGCGTCTAGAGCCTATAAAGTGTATTAGTGCCAAATTTCATGTTTGTAGGCCTCGTGGTTTTGGAGAAACTGTGATGAGTCAATGAGTCAATGGTATTTGGCTTTTATAAGTAGATTTGTTATTTAGTGAACTTGTAATGGGGACTATTGTTTTAAATTCACCACAGTACTCATTTGAACAAGTTAGTTAAATAACTTCAGAAACTGTGTGAATGCTGCAGTTAAATATAACAAGTGTAGTGCGAAGGTAACACCAAGTTTTCCTTTACATCGATTAAAACCTGTTGAAAGTTTCTTTAACACAAAAGTTTGCTTTTATGAAATGTCTAACTTGCAATTTACCTAATGTAATCTTATCAGAAAGTTCACTGTACGTGACTTCTCTGTTTGGTTTCGTCGAGGTATTGTTGAATGTAAAACAATCGAATAATCCGTTTGGAAATAGTTTTAAAACAGATCACGTCTGAGCACGTATTATAGGGACAATTCACTTCGTGTGAGTTGGTGATTTTAACAGTCGGTTTGCAGGCATTTTTTAAACTAAGTACGTTTGTTTAAATGTAGGGTATACAGTATTTATAGCTACTAAGTTTTTGTTAGATTTAGTGAGTCCGTTTTGGATCAAAAGCATAACATAATATTAGGTTGTGCTTACAATAAACCAAAACACTTTTATTTGCAACCAATTTGGCAAATTTAGAACCAAATAATAATTCTTAAGAACTAATAGTTGTTTTAGATTAGTCAAAAATCAACAAAAATGGGTTACTGGGTTATAGTAGGCCAAACATCTCATGTTACATAATATATTGTTTCCTTTAGTTGGTAATATGAATTTTTTTTTATTTTGATTGTTGAATCTATATTGTAAAAATTAATTGCTGTTCCTTTGTAAGCGCATCACTTGAGAACGGCTGGACCAATTTGGCTATTTTTTGTATTAAAATGTTCGTAATAGTCCGGACTACGTTTTTATATAAAGAAATATTTGAAAAGTTTCTCAAAAAAGTTTCAAATTTGGAAAAAACTTAACAGCCTCTTTTGTGAGGACTCGAGAACATAGCGTACAAAAACAGCTGTTCGTATAAAAACATGTATAAACATGTTTGTTTGCATTCATTACCATAGCAACTTTACTTAGCAAATTTATAATCAATTTATTACTCTTCAAAACCAACATCTTTTTTAGGTTAGATTGAAAAACTAAAAACAAACAAAAATTAACGAAAAATGCTTACTGTATTATAATTCGATTCAAACATAGGTTGTTACCAGTTTCATACTTAGTTATATACTCTAAGTTATATACTTAGAGATATATGCTGTTTGAAATATTGTTTGTATAAGATATTTCTTGTCTATGAATTGCTTAATACTTTTCAAATCATATATTCGCTTTAAAAAAATTAATACAAAATAAATAAACAATTTATTTAACACCATGCATAACCATAAACATAGGCATAAGCTTAAGCAACAATATTATGAGCTCAACAATTTATTTAAAGCTTAACAAACAATCTGAATGAAACTAAAAGCCATTAAAATATCACATTTGTATCTTTATATTCATATATAATTGTATTTTTTTTATTTAAATACCAAACATTATCTTATATTAATTAGACCTATACATTTAAAACTACAAACTCTATTTCAACCACTTTGTTACATCCTGACTTAACACGGATGTTACAAAGTGATTCATCAATAACTATGTCATTCAACATACCAATGAACATTACATTAGTTTAAACATAATTATATTGAAAACTAAACAGACAATTTGAATGAAACAAAATATAATATTTTTATCTTTATTTCGATATATACCTAATTGTATATTTAAATACCAAACAGTATCGTATACTATTCTATATCTGTACATAAAAACCTATTGTAACGGTGTTTGTCCGCGATGAACTCCGCACCTACTCAACCGATATTAATGATTTTTTTCAAATTGTGTGATTTATTCCAACTTAAAAAATATAGGACAGTTCTTATCCCGATCTAAAGGGTTGAAATGGGGTTGCTATCCCTATAAAATAAGTACAAATTAAACTAACTTCATATAAGCTATAAACCCAAAATTATGTAATACTAGCTGACCCGTATGGTGTTGTCCGTGGTGGTTGGTATTTTCAGTCTTTTTAACGTAATTCTATTCTTTTTAAGTGTTCAGTCAGTGAGTGGTATTTGGCTTATATATATATATATATATATATATATAGATCTTAAATAATAAAAGCACTATTGTCATAATAATAAAGATCTGAAATTATGATTTTAGTAACTTTGATCCCCCAAAACCCTCCTAAAATGTCGAAATTTTTCATACCCTTTCTTAGTGAGCACCTATAGGTCTAGAGGAAGCTACATACCAAATTTCAATGCATGGATTGGAAATCCGTTCGGTAGTTTTGAAGAAATAGTGATTTAATAACTTTGATCCCCCCAAATCCCCCTGAAATTTCGAATTTTTTAAAACCCTTTCTTAGTGAGCATCTATGGCCCTAGAGGAAGCTACATACCACATTTAATTCCAAACTCTTCGGTAATTTTGGAGAAATCGTGATTTAATCATTTTTACCCCCAAACCCGCCTAAAATTTCCAAATTTTTAAAACCCTTTTTTAGTGAACACTTATGACCCTAGAGGAAGCTACATACCAAATTTCATTCCAATCCGTTCGGTAGTTTTGAAGAAATCTCATGTCAATCCGTTCGGTAGTTTTTGAGAAATCGTGATGAGTGAGTGAGTGAGTGGTATTTCGCTTTTACATTATATAGATTATTTTTAAAAGATTACAAAACTATTTGCAATTTGATTACTTCAGTCAAAGGGATGAAATGGGATAACTACCCTTTAAATTAAATCTAGCAATAGCGAAGCATTGCGGGTCCATTAGTATTTAAATAATAATGGTAAAATTACAACTCATGCCACAATTCGAATGATTGAGGTTGGTCGTGTCTATTTAGATCTCTGTCTTACATTAGCTGTGTATAGGTCACAGCCTGTTTGCTTTGACTAGGCCATGTGTAGCCGCCGGGAGTGAAGCGAGCAGAGGCGGTGTCATTAGTCTGTATGTATATATACAGTAAGTTGTGTCCTGACTGACTGCGTAGAATTAAAGGGGAGTATGACGTGCCATTTAAGGCAATGTTAAATTTGCAATATTTAGGCTCACTTTTCAGAAAATATATTGGAGATATCCTGTTCATACTTTCAGGTATGTTTAAAGAAGGTCTTCGTATGTATTGTACACCACTTAGTTTGCAATAATATTAAACGAAAACGATTTTAGGTTTTTTTAAACGTACTAATAAAACATAAAAAAAAACTTATATATATATATTTTCAAAGTAATTTATCTTGAAATGACATAAACTGTGATATATGATACCTACCTACTTGTACTGTATAGCTGTAAAAAATTTCAAATGTGAATTGAACATGAAAACAGTTGAAATTCGTTAAACAAGATTTAAAGTTTATTAGGCACTGTACTCATTATTTTCAGCCGTTGTAAAAATAAGAATGTGAGAAATGCTGCCAACATTGAAATATATAATAGCATATTATATACCAGATTTGTATACCATATTACATGAAATAATACATATTATGTAAGCAACTCTTCGTGGCCTAGTTATAGGATATGGGAGTGCAAGCGTTTTTATAAAAAATAATTTTGCAATCAAATAACCTCAAATACCTAACTATTATACATCAAAATGTTCATAAAAAATGTAGAATAATTTAGAATAAAAAAAAATAAAAATCTATTTTTTTAGAAAATTCGTGTCATACTTTAATGTAGCACAAAGGCTACTTAAAATAAAAACACGAACATTTAAAGTTATGTTTTTATGGGGCCATAGTCGCACAATAAGATAGGGTTTTTGCTAAACTTCCATTTTAAGGCGCAAAAGTGGTGAAAAATTTGAGGTTTACTCCAAGCCCTATAACAGAAAAAACAGCTGATTTGGTTCAAATCTTAGCAACACAAGTTTGTTGAATCAGTTTCATTATTATTCAGCTTTTTTAGTTAGTTGTAAAATCCAGACCACACTGGAGAAGAGTAAACTTCTATGGCGATATTCTGATTTACACTTCAAAAGTATAGAAAATATTGAATGATAACACAATTTACGAAATGAGGTAGTACAATGTCCATTTCAGAGGTTTATCAAGTAAATAATTTTAACACAAC